>VICI01003745.1:0-12458 GCA_019593645.1 Akabosia matsudoensis
ATTTTTTGTCCTTGTCAACAAACTCAAAAATTTTCCGTTTTTAAACTTTGGGTAAGCTTGAAAGGGCTTGAACGTCGTATCTAGATAATATGTGTAAGTCTATTGTTTGGTTTGTTACATGTTCCCGGTTATTTACTGATTATCCCGTTTAGTCATGGCGATGCTTTCGTCCTTACTGGATTGAAATGGAAGAACGAAATATCGATGCAGAGGCTCCCTTTTCTCAAAATTTTGGCTGTCCAATAATACGCGTTACGTTGTTTGATACGCATAATAGAAAAAAATTCAAGTGGTTCACGCACGCGAGTAATAGATATTATGTGCCTAGATTGATTCTACGGTAACGGCTGGTTTATTCTAAAGTAAATTAATAACTAACTGCCGAAGCCACCAGCGAGCCGTGCCTAGAAGCTGGACCGTTAGCCAGTAACAATAATAATCAATCGCTGTATAAAACGGTTGTGAGAGGAGATGAAAATGCTCTTGTTCTGTATGACGAGTTTCAAATCAATCCAACAAAGTCTGGGAGCACATTGTTTGGGCAGCATGGAGCACTCAAAATTTAGTGCAGAGGTTCTTAGTAGCCTTAGGCAACGAATAAATGTGTTTAAAGGAGTTTTAGGTACCTGAAAGTGCCGGTTTTCGTTTAAGTCAACCTTTTTTTAATGCTTCTGTAACAATTTAAGGGTTTTAAAACAGTCTACGGCCTCTTTTGGCCGTGAAACTGTCATAATCAGTCGTAACTAATATTTTGACGCGACAAAAAATTTTAACATTGGGTCATTGGGTCATTTTAACAATTTACGCTGTTATTTGTTTATGGATTTACTCCAAACCTCTTCGAAATCTCTGCATGTAACTGTTTTGAGCGATGTATGTTATACTTTCTAAGATGCATTGGAAAGTATTTCGATAGTCATTCCAAGAGACAATACGTATTTTTATTCGTAATATATTTTCCATTGTTTATGTCCATCCATGTTGATAATAGAGAAATGTGTTGTGCCCGTAACAAAACAAGAAAAGTTAACGTTCATGTCATTTGTTTCCTTCCTGGCTAGCATCTAGAGAATTGTCATTTTAACTTAATTCAGACTTTTCCCATTAACAACTGGTGAAACCAGCGTGATGAAATGACAAGCTTCCTAACTGTCGGGGAGCAGGCAAAAAATGGTGTCTGAGAGCAACCACTAAAACAGTAAGCATTCTCTTTTTCATTAGAAAAGAAACAAATAAGGAGTAAGGTATATGTGGTTTTTTAGTATTTTATTTTCTTGTCGTAATAGGTGTACGACTTCGACTTGTACATTTTTTGCAACTACTGAAAGTTTGACGATGACTACATCAGATATTCGACTGTTTGACTATAGAACATCTTATTCGTCCCTATACTGCTTCAGGTCTGTAAAACTATATGTGAAATTTTATACAAAGACCTGGTGAGATTTATAACGGTTAGAAACGGAATTCTAGTACGGAGCGCACATGAAAAGAATTCCATCCCTTACCAGTCCGTGTTACCGCTTGTGCTGCTGATGCCTTGGTACACGTTGTTCCTTCTTTTTACTTGTGGTACCTAATACTACAGCGCACAGTGCGCTGCAAACTATGTTTTTCAAGTTTGCTATGTGGCTTCAGTTAGGGAGCTGTGCTACAACTCCATGTTCGAATCAATACTTGTTTGGTTAGAGTTGCGCTGGACAGGTCTGCGCAATGGTCGACATATAATAATAATAACAAACTACTAGTTGTAGCTGTAGACTAAACACGTATCCTATGATTCTAGCGCGTGCAGTTACTAAAAGTGTGGTTATATTCTCTATACCCAAAATAAGTACACTTAATGATAAGTTTTTCTGTGTTTCATGTTGAAGCCATATGTAAACCTAAGATAAATAACTATCTGTTATCTATGTAAGAAATGTTAAGTTAAACAACACATTCTTAGTGCTCTTTCTGAGATGCACCATTTACGTAAGAAGGTTTATACAATGGCGATGGTGAAAGGCAACAATAGAAAAAATCTAGTTTTTCGTTTACTGCATGGTTTCAAGTTTGGCGAGTTGGAAGCAGCTTTTTAACCGGGTTTGTAGTTGCCTTAACGTATGGCACACTTGCAGCTCAACAGCGACAGTTGAACAGCCGTTGTATACTCTCCCGTATTCCGTCAAAAAATTTCATGCTTACATGTTCCTCTTCCATGGTCATAGCTATTAAGGTACATACAAACCATACGGCAAAACTAGTTTTATAGAACGGCAACGTCTATCGCCGTTCTACTTGAAGGAAAGTATAGAATGAATAAAGTAGGCAATATAATTTCCAATCTCGCCAGGCAGTCGATGTCATTAGACAGGAAAAAGTTATGTAGTAAATACGGTATCCTATTCAAGATTTTGTCTTAGTTTTTGCCATGTTAGTGAAAAACGTGTCTTCGAATATATGGATGTGAAGGTATACAGTATACGTATCTTGCTTTGCTTTCATGTGAAATTTTCGAGTAATATATTTTTTGCTGGTCTCAACGAAGACTGGTCGTGAGGGAAGGCGAAAAAAATAATTTTCCAACTACAATTTTGTACTGATGTGCAATGTAGAAGTAAGTTTCAAGTTTCATGTGAAAAGTAAAAAAGGCTTATATGCTAAAACATATTCCACACACGATTTTAGTGCGGGAAAACACGTTTAACGGGTTTCAACGTTTTTCGTTGCTGAATTTGGTACTTTCACAGTACTCGTTGTCTATTTTCGTTCTCGATCCCCGGGCACTAGTCCCATTTTATTCACAACGATCATTCTGTTTACTACTAGTTGAGAGTGAGTAAGCACATGAAAACATGCATGCAACCATGATAGAAAGTATGTACTGGAGAAAGTTCTTTCCAGCATATTTCCACTCTTATTTCATGACAGAAAAGAATCTTAGTAATAGATTTAGTGGTAGAATGCTTCCTACTTCTCCAAATTATTGTAGGCACGAGTTGAATATTCCGTCCTATGCTTCTACTTTTGCCACAGAGGCTCACACAGGTTAGTCGTATTATGTTTACAAAAGAGGGAAAATAAGCTCAGTCGGGTTTCCCTGAACCCTTTCACTCATTTTGCTTTTTGAAGAGACGTATGCAAACATACTACCGCTATTATACAATATTGTAGGTTTCGTAAGATTATCCTTACCAAATTATAAAAACATCGCTTTAGTCTAAGTTTCCCATTTTTTTTACAATGCCACAAATGTATTATGTAGTATACTAAAAAGGAGGACCTATATTGTTTTCCTTTAGTGTTAAATTTTTGTATACCAAAATGCCAAATATGTAACAGGATAAAACTGCTTGCTTATTTCCCCAAAAAAAATTCAAACGGTACAAAAAACATTGGGAGGCATTAGGATTGGTAGTAACATTTTTGTCGCCATTAAAACAAGTAAGAAAGTTGTTGGAGTTGAAGCCGTGCCTTCTCATATTTTGTTTCTTGACACCACAAGAAGTTATAGAAATTGCTGAAAAGTTCAGATGCTATTTATACACGCGTAATATATTTATTATTAGGAGAGAGACAGGAGTGAGGAAATAGTTTACCTTCAGTCGATCCTTTTCAGAATGTATTTTATTATGGAGGAAAAAGGTGGATAAAGGACGAAAGACACAAAAATAACGACAGGAACAGTGACTGAGAGAGCAAAGTTGAGTGTTACATACATTGAAGTGTGTTCGTCGACGAGGAAGACTACACAAAGAGGAGAGAGAGAGAAAATTGTGAGAGAAAAAAATGAAGCGACCACAAGTCAAAAGTTTATTTCATTCCGACGCACGATATGCGGCAGTACTGTTTTCTACTGATATGCGAGAGTTGCGAGTCTTCTTCAAAAAGACCTTACTATCCAGTAGCTTACTAATAGTAGCGCCAACAGGAGCGTTCAGCACTTGGTTTACAGAAATGTATGTTGATTTTGCTATGTTGCAGCATTAGCAGAAATACTTTTAAAACGGGTCCTACGTACGTACATACTAACGCCTAGTCATACATACTGAAGAAAGTATGCACTAGCTGGAACGTACAGCGCGACGGAGAAATAAAGGATCGGAGAGAGAAAGCAACTCACACACTCAGACATGATTTTACTACGGATAGGACGACAAACTTGCTGCGAAACGTTGCGAGAGTTGACACTCATTGAGTAGAATCAGTGTAGTACATTCTATTTTTCCAGGTTTCCCATCACTCATTCATTCAGGTTGCAAGTACACGGATTTTGGAGAAAAAACTCATACATACCAAATAATAATAATATTTTTTTATGCGTAACAAGAAAGTAAAGTTATAAGAGACGAATGAGGATTTTAGTAGTTCTATTGACTCCTGGTTTCTCTTATTTATCCCACTTTTTCCGAGATTTTTTATGGAAACGGTTTTATAAGGTTTCTAGTGTGGGAAACTACTCAGGACTATTCTACTTTTCCTGTGGACATTCACATACCCAAACACATGCACACGCTTCTCGACAATAACTCACCGTGTGTTAGTTAAGTGAATGCGGTTTTGCGTGTCTGTGAGAAAAAATTCCCATTATACGTCGTGAATTTGTTGAAAAATGTTTGTTAACAATAGTTAAAATCTGTGAGAAATACAAAAATTAGAATTGGGATAACTCAACCATACACATCATGAGTGAAAGTGAACATTTCCGCTTAAATAAAATAAATCCTCAGTTAGTCCTTTAAATCGCAGCTAAACCTCACACTGTTAAATGAAATGAACTCTCTTGAAATTAAATGAAAGGGAGAGCGGAAGTTTCACCAGATAATGTGTTACAGTGGCACGAAATTTTCAAAACCTACCTAATAACTTTTAACAATTATTTCCCAAATACATATTCAGATAAGAAACAGGAGACAAATGGTGAGCCAAACGCTATGTGAAAATATAAAAGTTCAGAAGTTAAACGTATTTGCTTTGCAAAAGGGGAATGAGAAAACAAAATGCGGATAATAAAAAATGCATGGATTTGTCAGTTTTCCGTATTCCTATACAGGAAACTTTAAAAGGAAAAGTAACCTTCGAGCAGGCAATACAGTGTGATACAATCCCCATCATAGTTGTACATTCAAACAGGCACATTCACATGGAGTAAGACATATCACTAACAGTCTTGTTTAAAAAAAATAAAAATCGGAAAAAGTTTTGGGAATAAGGTTCCCTCCGAGAATTTCATTGCCTACATTTCTATCCTTGTTATATTCGTCTTTTGACGTTGTTGGAAATAATACATACTCTTCGGGAATAAACACAAGACTTTCTCTCAGTACTGCCTTGTATGACGATGTAATGGGCTAAGCAGAAGCTCATGCAAAAAAAGGCGAAAATATTTAAAAAATTCCATGAGCAGCAACAACTTTCATAACAACTCTTGAAGTAACTCCTTCCGCCTTTCGTGTTAGTGTCATCTCAGTAGAATATTGTGCAAGTGCAATAGTGTACATAAGGAATAGTGAAATCGGTAAACCCTTCACTGCAAAAATAGTTAAAGCACTGCTGTGAAGTAAGTGAATTGTTCTTCAGCAGTGACCACGAGAGTCGAGTGCACAACGTGTAGATCCCGAAGCCAAGAAAAATAAGAGTAGGAAGCATTGATGTTCGTTTTGCCTGTAATGTCCTAGTCGTGATGTTGGATGGTCGCAACTATTAGTAGTGGCAGAGAAGTCGAAACAAGCAGCTGGTCTCATATATAAAACGAAAAAGCTGGAGATCTGTCTGTGTTCTTCCAAAAATGGAGAGAACTTGTTACGATAAGATGGGATTTACAGTCCTATATGATGCTTTCCCCAAATATTATGATGGACTGTAAAGTAAAAGTAGAGAGAAAAGATAGGACTATGCAATACACTAATGATCATCGCAATCGGTTTTTTATATTGAATAAAAACGGAAATTTTCCTGTTGTGTTCTAAATCTTTCGTACAAAAAACTTCCTTTGCTGTGTGCGATAAAATCTTTGACTGCCAGTTACAAGCCAATGTTGTTCGCCTAGGTATAATGTAGCCAGTCTTCGACCTTGATGTAAATTACATTTCTTACGATTATTGCGGGAGGAACCGACCTTGTTTTCTTAAAATGATAAAAACAATAACTTCTTATGTTGTTATATTTGACGAAACTTGATAGCGTAGTGCATGTATTAGAGTATACGAGATTATTGACGAAGGCTATTCAAAAATAAAAGTTTAAAGAGGTTGAAAGCCTTGATAAGGGACCAGTCCACCTCTCCCTGTCAAACTTATATTTGAGAATAGTTTTTTAGTAGTTTCAGCTCATGAGAAGACTACGGATAAAATATCTGGGCTGGGAGGTTAGTTCATGAAATATTCACGGAAAAATCGTCCCTCCTGAAGTTTAAAGTTATTTTACGACTTTGCATCCTCAAACCAAATGGGGAAAGTAGAAACAAGCTATAATAGTTTAATTTAGTATATTCTAGCCAATATGGCAGGTCAGTAGCTGTTTATCATTTGGTTTTGACTGTACACGAACCAAAATTGGACGAAAACGGTTTGACTTGAAAAAACTTGACCATGTCCGTAGTGTTTTTTCTTTATGATTAGTCTAGTATTATCAAACTTAGGTCAGCAAATACGTTGCAAGAGGAAATTCGAGTCTCGCAACTTATCAAAAAGCGATGAGAAACCGTTTTGATAGATCACAAGAAGCATGTAGCTTTAAAAACATATACATGTTTAAATAATATATGTTCTAATAAGAGTTGGGGGTAACAGCTTGGTTGACTAGAAGATACGTTGTTCCAGAAAGGCGATTCACCAAAGACGTATTGTAGGTTGCACGTTTCAGTTTATAAAATTGAGAAAATCCCAAAGATATGGATGGATGGATTCTATACAGCTTTCAATCATTTACAAAGCTTCATTTTCACGTGAATTTTGGTGGAGGAATAGTTGTGGGTTGCCTGTCTCTAATGAAGCATTGTATGGATATTTTTAAGTGAGCAGGAAAATTCCGAGCAAGCAGTAGAGATTTATGCTACGGAAACATAGAGATAAACCACATTCACATCAGAAAGGAAGCAATCTTTGAAGGGAAGTTAGAGAGGCACTTTGTAAATTTACTCCATCTCGAACAAAACGTATATCAAGCTTGCAGCATTTCAGTCGTTTCCTTTCTCTTGTAAATCCAATCGTTCTACTCGTTTGCGATGTTCCGTTAAGGTCTAGAATATTTGAAGTAGTTTCAGACAAAGATGTACTTACATTGGAAATGGAGTTGTGAGGAATCTTTTATACCTCTTGCTTCCACTAATGTAACACATTGTTGTTTGGTATTTATCCATTAACATTTATACATTTCTCTCTATGTTGTATGTACCTATCAGATGTGTTGTATAAGCTGGTTCCTCAAGTGGCACGAAGGCGAAAGAAAATATAGAATGAAGTGTGAGGAACTTTCACATTGGATATGAACTGTCATTTCATTCACACCGTTCGACTTCTCCACTGATACCCGTTATTTTCTTTTCTACGTATCCTGTTTCGTGCTGAAACTTTTAAGGGATCCCAAAGCTGTCAGATTCACTTTCTTAAAAGCATGCATGCGCATGGTCTCCAATTATAGCCTCGGCTATAGTTGGAGACCGGTAATAAGTGGAACGAATAAGTGAAAGTTTTCAAGGAATATGACGTAAGAAGTCTGGGATAAAGAACAGATTGCACACGACAAGTTAGCTTTGAAAGTAAAGTTGTAGAAAAATGAGGAAAGAAATTCTACATTGAAAATAAAGTTCATTACTCACCGTGACTCACCGTTTAACTAAGTAACGTACATATTCAATGATACGTAAAGCAATCTTCCTGGATGGTCTCAAAATATCTTAGTTGATCTAAGTAATAATTTTTTATTTATACCGTTGACCGTAGTAAAGCATTCATACATTGCTCTTTTGACCCTCCTTGACCATCTTGGAGTTAATTAAGATTTCGTTTCTCTTTCAATAGAGTCGCAAAAGTGCGAAGTAGTTAAATCATATCGCAATCGACTTTAATATTAACAGTGCGTGTATCAGTTTTCTTTACCTTGCCAATCCGTTCGAAATCAATTAGAAGGGAAGCACGACAAATGTGTAGTGAAATGGTCACAATACTATTATGTGTAGCACAATGAGACTTTCAGATGTGAAACGTTAAGGATTTTTCTGTATGTCAATTCTGCTGTCAGCTCGTAATATGTGGGGTGGGGGGTCTCCACAGTTCGATCAAATAAATTACTTGCGGAGAAAACAGGCCAACAATAAATGACCAGAATTATGGGCTCTTGACAGGACAAATGGAAGTATCATTCTTACTGGCACTTTTCCGCCCAGAAAATATCATCTCGGCTCTCATCACTCAAACTCTTAAACACAATTTTAAGTTCCATCAAGTCAACTAACAAATCCAGTCAAATATCTTCTAGAAAACCCTAACTTGCTAAAAGTTGACTAATAGGTTTCGATTAAGCGAAGTTGGCCTATTGATCATAATACAGAGAGTCATAATAGAAAAGGTGAAAATAGATATACACATTGATGTTATGGACGCCTTGTATATTTTGTTTTTCGCTTAGATGTAACAAAGTTACAAAGCACACCTGTCGTATGAAAACAAAAATTATAACGACCTTTTGTGACAGAAAAAAAGGTCTCATTTGAAGCTCACCCTCATGGAGGGATGATAACTGATAGTAACTTGTTTTAGAATGTTACACAAACAGGGTACATTCTATATGCGCTATTACGTTCTCATTTTTCTCACTATGGTTAGGGTCAAGTGAAGATAATATGCATGTAATTCATGTGGATGTTCGTTAGACTTGGTAAAAGAAATTTTAACTTTGAATCCATTTTCCAACTTCTCGCACAAATAAGCACTGAAAAGTTCTTAGAAAGTGCATACATACCTAGATATACGCTAGTAGAAGTTATTGAAAATAGCGTTTTATACACTGGTCTATTATAAAGCCTATAAACAAGTGAGATAAAACTGTGGTAAAAATGAATGTAAATAAGCGCGAATGAAATATTAGTATTCTTGATGACTTCCTTGGAAATAAGCAAGTGCTGCCCACTAAGATGGATGATAGGAACGGTGAAAGCATTTACTGTGGTTGTCTCTATCGTTGGCACTTGAGTAGAGGTAGTAAAGTACCTACAATATAATATTACGCAATAATTGTGGCTCATTGCTTCTCGAGCGACCAACCAACATTCACAGCGTATCATAAACGTACATAATAATTTAATTCTGTTTCTAATCAACGAAATGGACGGACTGTTACAACTGTTAAAACGATTTGAAGAATTGCAAGTTTGGACTTTTATTTTTTACTTCGAGCAATGTGTATGTTCTCTTCGCTTGACCGGATCCACCTCCAAGCTTACAACCACATGCATCTTCCGCTACAGTTGTAAGGGAACACCGTTTTATAAGCAGTGCAAGTGCATGTGAAATGATGCAATTTGTGTACTGATAGTGATTCGACCATTAATAGAGAAAACAAGTTGGCTACCACATTCGAGAATTGTCCACATCAGAGTCTCTGCAAAGTTGTATTTGCGCTTAAATGCTGCATGTCTAATAAGTATGCTGGAAAAGTTTTCAGTTGTTATGGTGCTGCTTATGTTTTTGGAGATCGTTTCCATGTGTGTTGGTAAATATGTTTCATTATCAAGAGAAAGTGGAAGGATGTACTGAAAAAGGCGCTGAAACATGGTGCTATGTTGGGAAAGGTGATAAAATTTCTCATCTGGAAATTCGAGAGATAGAATAAACATGCCACCTTGCTTCTCGCTGATGTTTTTATCCTCCGTCTTGCGCCACACGTTAAAGCCAAATTCGTCATAAAAGGAGGAGAGAGTATAGCGTTATAGGAAATGGTCTTGCATGGTGAAGAAAAGTTTTCAAAGTGAAATAAAAGTTTAAAAAAAGAAAAGTTACAAGTGTTTTAAAGATATATATTTCAGCATTCCAGTGTAGTTCTATGTTACGCAGAAGAGATTAGATGATTTCGACAATGTGGAGAATAAAGAGTTTGTGTATGCGCAATATCGCAAAAGAACTGAAGAAGGAATGAAATTTTCATATTGGTAGCGTTACTGCTGTCATTTGACGTACCGAGTAATGTTGTGTCTTTTGTGAAAAAATTAACAATTGCGCATGTTACTACAAGCCCTTGTTGGAATATTAAGGAAACCCTCATTCCTGTAAGTCTATTTACGAATACATTTCATGTGTTTTGTCTGATGTCTGGTTGCGACATTTGAAACTATAAAACAGATAGCATCTTCAGAACTTCCATTATATTAATGTGTCACGTCATAAAATGAAAACGAAATCGGTGTATTAGGAAAGAAACACTTGGTACTACTACATTTACGCAACAATAAAAACGTCTATAGCGATTCCTGCAGAAATGAGCTAATATGCAATTAGAACTGCTAATTAGTGTGATTTTCTGTAATAAAAGTAGGAACAACAAATGACTTGCATGCAGGAGTCCAGGTAATTGCCCGCGTATGTGCCTTATTTATTTCATGCGTACTGAATAGTTGTATTGTAAAGGCCGAATATTTTGGGGAGGATTTACTGATATAGTGATATGTAAAATTGCTTGGTTAATGTGTTCCACGACACCACACTTACTTCCAGGTGTGTGTCAGTCAAATCGCCAATAATTTCACTACTGTATCAAAGCAGTTATAGGAATATGTATGTACCCATGGAAAGCACTATTATGTTATGTTTTTATATAAAATATCAGCCCGCTTTTCCCAATATTGGTTTGTCGGAAATTCAGGAACCGAAATAATGACAGTCCAGTTCGAAGAGACAACGCGTGTAGACAAAGAAGTTTTTCGCGTACTATGCTTGTTACGAACAGGGGACTATTACAAGTCACATCCATGTACATATCCGTGACCTCATAAGCAAGTTGGCCAAAGGAAAACAACATACATATTTGTACTCCAAACTTTCACGTGGTAAGCGAATAGAAGGTTGCGTGTCTCTCTTTCGAGACAATCTACATATTTAATGCATTACTAGTACAAATCCTACAAAAGCTATTGGTGTGGTTATCGGACTACGCGATCAATGTAGTAGAGTTTTTCTTCGGCAAGTAACGCAATAGACCAGCCCGGTAAGAGGAATGACTGAAATTGAGTTTTCATACGTAGCTTCTTCTGCTTGCTGAAATACAGCACCGCACATAGATCATCATTGCAAATGCCTTTTTGAGTTCACCACAAGTATGTAAATTCATGAATCAAAGAGTATGAGGCTGAACATATTCACGTACAATAATAGGAGGAATCGGATAATTGACCATCTCTAACTAAAACCCAATAACAGACATACAAGTAAAGTAAATCAAAGTTATAAACTCACCCTGAACGAGGTTTGCAGTCGTATATGATAAAAGCCGTTAAGCCACTGCTTTAATAGAGAAGCTGAAAGCAAATTAGAAAAGAAATTGAAAAAAGAACAGCAGAGAAAAAACGAAACAAAACAAACATAAAAATACTGAAGAAAAAACATAAGCCAACCTGCCAAAGCGCGTAATGAGAGCTTTCCAATGATGAGTCTCAACGTGTCCAAGGGCAAACTAAAGAATGGCTTATAGGTAGATTGACATATTTTACGTGTTTACAAATGACCTAATCTTACATTTAAGTTTTTAAGAATCTAACACGTAAGTTGAAAAGTGAAAGTTGCGGTTTAAGACATCGCTCTTCCCACTTTAGTCAAAGTCTGCAAAGAGAGACAAAATTGGCCCTGGACACTAGGCCACAGCCCTCAGGTTTGGCCGATTGATCTGAATGTCAAAAGGGGTTTTGGTTTTGCCAGTGACCTAAAGTATCACTGCACAAGTATGGTCTAACTCGCGGAAAATAGACGGTCAATAGTAATATTTGTTTGAAGTAAAATCCAAAATTGAATGCGGAGCAACGCCAAGAATATTTTAAATCAAAGTTTCCGCAAAAAGGACACAGAAGAACAAATTTATATGCTGCTTACATTTTTCTAATTTATTTTCGTATCGACCAATTTATTTGCATTTAGGTATAAAATATATCGAATAAGGGGCACTCAAATATCTTGGAAACGTTCTGTCTTGCCTTTGTCCGTTATTCCACGAAATATCCACCAACGTTATAGATAAAACATGTTATAATTATTATCTTGCAGATCGTGTTTTAGCGTATCTTTCAGATTGTGTTTAGCGTATCTTTCAGATTGTGTTTAGCGTATCTTTCAGATCGTGTTTTAGCGTATCTTTCAGATTGTGTTTAGCTTATCTTGCAGATTGTGTTTAGCGTATCTTTCAGATTGTGTTTAGCGTATCTTTCAGATTGTGTTTAGCTTATCTTGCAGATTGTGTTTAGCGTATCTTTCAGATTGTGTTTAGCGTATCTT
>VICI01003746.1:0-12454 GCA_019593645.1 Akabosia matsudoensis
ATTCGATTAAATACATTCAGATACGTACTGTAGCGTCGCGATTTTTGTAGAATGCAATGGCTTACTAGCATATTGTCAAGGACCACCTGAGAGAACAGACGAGCGGGCCTGTAAGAAAGGCATGCTATTATGCTACTGCGTTTATGCAGGCGATGTTCGATTTCCGGCTTACGCCACTATATGGCGAATGGGGAGTAAGTACCCGTTTCTAATTGTCGTTCAAGCCATGCTCAACTATATGGAAATACATTTGATCGCGGAAAACCCGCTTGTGCCTAAATACTTATATATTTATTATATTTTCGAAGTAAATTAAATGACGTGCGTTTCTACTTGATTAATTGCAATCAGAGTAGGGAAGAATCAGAGGGTTTGGCACAAATTGTTCATAGTAAAAGGTCTTCTTTAGAATGTCAGCCAATGCGTATGAGTTGAGGGGACTTCGTCAACACCGAAGAAAAGACTATGAAAATATTGAAAATCATCCGAAAGTGATACGAAGACGGGCGATATTTTCTCTTACCAATTTCAACATGTGAACTTTACCCTGTTGCTCAGGGCAGCATGATAGACAAAGAGTAGTTACTAATTACTTGATGACCAGTTATCTTGAACTTGTTTAAGCCGCTTTATGTTACGTCTTCTTTTCCCCGGGAAATCCGAAGCACAAACTCGTGAAACAACAGTTCGTTAAGTCATTAAAACGTAGTGTATTGAATAATTTACACTAATTGGGTTTTTTAAGTCATCGAAATAGCAGTAAGAGAATATAAATACTGACTTCCTACAGAGCTTTGTTACTTTACAGCAGACAGCATTCCGGAATCCTATTTCTTCTTCTTTGACAGTATACTCATCTACGTTTGCAACATGAAGGTAAGCATTATTTTAATACGAAATAAAATCGGTATTTAGGATTAAGAGTTCTCTAATTTAAATTTATTTATGTCTACTTACCTGTCTTAGGCCATCTTTGTACTGTCGTTGATAATGCTTGCGACTCTTACCTCCGCTGCTTCTGTTTCGGAAAATGAAAGTTCTGGAGAGGACCGCGCTTCGAGGTTTTTTGGTGGAGGATTCGGAGGAAGGTATGGAGGATTTGGAGGAGGTTATGGAGGATTTGGAGGAAGGTACGGAGGATTTGGAGGAAGGTACGGAGGATTTGGAGGAAGGTACGGAGGATTTGGAGGAGGATATGGAGGATTTGGAGGAAGGTATGGGGGATATGGAGGAAGGTATGGGTACGGCAGGATCTAAGTAAGTTTTTGATCAATGCTGCTGTTTCTTTTCATGGCTGTATACTAGTTTCTAATAAAAATACTGACTGCTGATGGTAGCGCAGACACAAAATGTTGCAATATACACTAGGTAATCATTTTTCGCTTTCGATGTGCATGTGGGAGAGTAGTATATACATATAAGAAAAACACATTTTTGTCTTCCTGTGTACCAATTTTAAAGTTCATTTCAAAGAGCTCTAAGTTACAACAAAGGTAAAACTATGTAACATATGTAACTGGGGCCGTTAAGGATCCTGTGATAGCCCTTGAATTGGCTTCGAAATCTCGGCATTATTACTTTTCATCATTTTGCCAACTTTCAAGCAAATCTGTTTAAAAAGAAAAAATTGTACCTGTCAGTTCCCATACACATACTTATTTCATACTATTTATTTTCCTTAATTGGTTTACAATATACAATCATTTGTCCAATCGAAGAAAACACTGCTGCCAAAGAACAATCGTTGCGTGTCTATATACATGTCAACATAAACACTTTCCATAGAATCCTGATCTCGATCCAATCTCTTCCAAACGATCGATGCACGCCATTTTGCCAAATTCCATGCAAGCTGGAAAATTTTCATCTTGTACATGTATCTAAAGACGTAGCTGAAAATAAATAGCAAACTGAAAAGTTTGCAGACTTGTGTTAATGAGCTAGTTTCTCATTGTTAATGAGTAAAATTATTTCATTTATTAGTATTCAAAGTATTCAAAAAGTTAATCTGCACTTTATTAGACGTATAAACTAGACTGAGGCTGCGTTCAAAACCCAGAAAAGTAGATAAATCATGTAGCACTATTCATCGATCTATAAATAGACAATGCATCACTTTTAATTATCTTACGCGCATCAGAACCGTTAACAATAGTAGACAGTTTAGGTTTCTAAACATTCTTGATACAAAAAATATTGTGCAAAGTTTAGGCTCCCACTCTTTTCTTGTCTCGGAGCAGGGGGTCGTTCATGCAAAGCAGCTCGTGACAGTGAAAAATATACAAATAAAATGTGCGATGTGTCATTGGGAAGTGTCCAGAATTTTTTGGTGCGAGGAGTCCGGAAACGGGCTAAGGTACAGCGGTAATTAATTATGGGCAGGTTTTTAATTTTAATTCAATAATAATCTGAGGAATTTTATAATTAGTATTAAGTAGTAAGTAACAAGGTTAGAATCAATGAGACAAAAAAGGATGATGCCCATGCTGCATGTGCGAATTACTTCCATAACGCAGCAGTTATGAGAATATTTAAGTAAATATTTCCGGAATCAATTGGTAGGGCTCTGTGGCAAGCATTCGGTCCGATGCAAACTTCAACCTTCTTAGTTGACAGCATTCTTTTTTTGATATTTCGACTGTATATTCGAGCTTCTGGATTTGCCATCGACTTATAGATGGTGTTCCATAACTTGGTGTTTGCGGGGTCTAATCTTGAGAGCCAGTACAGTGCATGAAAAATCCTGCTGATTGTTAACTGTAACGTAGAAAAAGTTCAATATAAGTTTAAAATCTAGACAACGTCGTCTATGATCTTTAATTGTCTATTTGAATTTCCCATACCAACATATCCATGAGTATGGTACTAACATCGTTCCATGGGCCTTTAGCTTGTTGCAGTGTGCTAAAGACGACGTATGATCCTATTGCCTGCTGAAATCCAAGATTCATAAAAAACAAAAGCAAATACTTACGAAAGTGGGTATCATGAAGTGCTCGAAGTGATAGCTCAAGAGTTTTGTATTTTCCCAAAAGGACCTGAAGCATAGCTACTGATGTAGGACGAGTTCGTTGCCCTAGACGTTGAGTTGTTTCCTGCAAAATGAATGTGACGTGTATCCCCACCAAACTCGGTAAAGTTTCAAAAAATGACCACGAGAACTGAAGCACGGCCAGTTGAAGCCAGTACAAGAGATAGCAGAGAATCTGAGTGCCTGAGTTTTGCCATGGAATGTACGGGTAAAGGGTTAGAGTTTCCATGCCAACTTGGTTTTGAATCAGAGCGATGGTGATTAGAATGAGAACAGTATAGTCGATGATCCTATTGTAAAGTAAATAAAATGTTATCTTTGTTTTAAAGTGTTTCCTATCATTATCATTTTACATGCTGTGAAGAAGGAATGTCAAGCAATGCAGAAACAATTTAGCTGAAAATCCAGAAACATTCGAAACCATTCTTAAACGAGATGCTTGATTTTCAATGACGACCAGAATCTGTCTCCAATCCTTCTCAAAGTCAGGATGTTTCAGTAACTGATGTAGAAATAGTGCAGGGGTGTACATGAAAAGGAACATGACCAATTGAATAAGCATCCCAACACTATCCTTTTGCGCGTTTTGTAAACATCGCACAACTGCGTGCAGAATTATCAGCCAGTGCAAAAAGATACAAACTTTTACGGCGATAAAGATATTACAAGATGTCGAGCCCCGTTTTAGGTTTTCAAATGAGGCTGTACAGAACCGAAAATAGCGGAGAGTAGCGGATAATAGTTTCGAGAATTCCATGATAAGAATATAGAGGATGCAATTGAATTAGTAGCTTATACGTTGTTTAGCTTCCAGCGTTTGCTAATCTTAAATGTGTCCTGTCTAAACTCCTTCTGTTGAATGATAAAGATACATGAAAACTCTTAGGCGGTAACTCCCAAATTACTTCTCGAGGGGGTGGTATGTTTATGTAAGCAATCATTTTCTTACATCAAGCGTGGTTATAAAAAGATCAATGATACGGTTTTAAAGCGATACACAATGAGACATAATATAAAGTGACAGATAGGGAAAGCCTTTCACTGGTTTCCCCAATTTGAGTATTCAACTTCATATGAAAGGAAGGAGGTTGGATTTTATTAAAACTCCACCTGGTTCTCCATTACGTAAAATTAAGAGTGTCCATTAAGCCTACATGTTATATCGTCTTATTTTGTTATAAAAATTATTCGGACTTGTCATTGTCAGATACATAATCTCTTGACCCTCCTATCAGCCTACTACTTACGACATAAACTCAATAGTGGCAGTTAATGACGTTAGCGTACGTATGACCCTGTGGACAACTTTCTTGTGCTTTAACATTTCAGGTCGGTTTTAAGTTTTTTAAGGATCTTCATTCTTCTGACGACCCCCTTTATCTACACTCAGCACTAGTTCTAGCGGCAATTTGCCGTGAAGTTTTTCCACGTCCAGTTCTGGGCAACGCCTACTATTCAGCGGGTTACGTATTCAATCAGCCTAACCTTTCCCTAAGTAGATGTATTGGACTACACATATTAAAGGCTTGTTAAAAGTTTAAGGTTCGAAATCTTTATTCAAACGGAGAAGAAGTTAAATACATCCTCTTTCATTTTATAACGTAGGATGCAAAATTTAGCGCCATACATTCGTTATCCTTCTGTTTAATTATTTCTTCGCTAATGTAAGATGAGCTAAAATCATTATTATGTGACTCGATGACCGGTCGATTTGGATTATCTTCATTCTGACTTAATTTTCATCAAGTCCTTAACTTATTTGACGTTTTACGTGGAAAACTGCAATGTAACATGTTATGTTTCTGAAATTGTGTATCAATAAGAACCTAGTCACATATAACAAAAATTGTATTTAAAGAGATAGCTTTAATGATTACCATTTCTAAATAATTATCGGCTTATACTATTATCAAAGTGTGATAAATAAGGAAGTTCAGTGTTCCTCCATGGCTTAGCAACCTCACAGATTAAGGTTTCGTATCGCATGATCATCATGATAACCGTCTATGATAGTTTAAGTAGTATATTATAAGTTCTCATTAAGATGATTTTTGAATACAGGATTGCTTGTTTATCAGGATTATATCCTATCCGTCTAGATGAAATGCAACTAAGTACAACTCAGTTTCAGTTTAGTGACCATCATGGATCTGTTCGTTACGAATAATAACGTTGTTCGCCAACGTTCCTCTTCAGTTTCGTCAGATGGCAAAGTCAAGGGCTGCCAAATTGATTTTCCCGACGTTGCTATTGGGAACGAACAAGTCGGACAGCAAGACAAAGGGAACTCAGGTTTGTTCTCAGGAATCGCCAACGATCTAAGTCGACGTCTTCCGCATTACTGGAGTGACTTTTCTGATGGAGTGCGTGACTCAAGAGCTGTTCAGAAGACTCTATCAACTTCAGTCTTTCTCTATTTTGCTTGTTTACTTCCAACAATAGCATTTGCAACGTTAAATAGCCACACGACCCATGGAAAAATGGACGTGCGCAAAGGAATAGCTGCTCAAGCAATTGGTCAGCTTACCTTTGGAGTTATTGGCGGTCAACATTTGAGTATTTTACTAACCACGGCTCCGCTCAGTTTATTTGTAAAAAGTAAGCGGCATAATGTGTCATCTATGTTGCAAGAAAAACTTTGAAACTAATATCAATTTTGTTGTGTTAGTAATATTTTCCCTTAGCGATTCGTACGACGTTCCGTTTGAAGCTTTTTACTGTTGTGTCGGGGTCTGGACCAGTTTTTTCCTGATTTTGAGTGCGGCCATCAATGCCTCAAAAATTATGAAGTTCTGTACCAGGTCCACTGAGGAAATTTTCGCACTATTTATTTCAGTTGCGTTTATGATGTACGCCGTTCTGGATGTAATGCAAGGTATACATTTTAATAAACGTTCAAGCTAATGTAGTCTTCCACAAACAAAGAATGAGTCCTGCGGAATAAATCAAATGCGTTGTCCGTCAATCTTTTTTGCTGGGAACTATAGTCGCGGAAGAATGAGAAAAGTCTCTTCTAGTCCTTTTACGAGTATAGATGTTTAATTGTTTAAGAAACCGACATGAGACTGCTTTGGAACAAGAATTCATTATTAGCCAAGAAACAAGATTTCACTTTGAGCAGCACATTATTAAATACTTTGGCCGTGATCAATATATTGTTTCTTTCATTTAAAACAGAGTTCCAATTGAACTACAACTCTCCATCGTGTGCGCATCCCACTACAAAGAATAGGAATAGTTGCCGAAGAGATTCCAGCCTACTCTATTTGATTTTAATGCTTGCTACATATTCGCTTGCAATGAAACTGCACAATATGAATCGGTCTAAGATTTTCGGGAAAATAATTGGAAATATGATGTCAGATTACTCCTTGCCAATCGCCGTGGTAACAATGAGTTTTGTCGGTTCTTTACTTTTCCGATCTGTTCCAGGTAAAAACATCTCAAGAAACTTTTTAAGTCAAAATTTATCAAACACACGTTTTTCCCATCCAGTACAAAAATTTGTTTACGATGGAACCAAGCCGTTGTTTCAAATAGCCCCGATTCATGAACTTGGTTGGAAGGCCGTTATGATCTCAGCGGTTCTTGGCTTTTGCCTGGCAGTACTGATATTCATGGACCAAAATATTGGTTCCGCGATTGTCAACAATCCCGAGAACAAGTAAGTGAGATGTTATAGCCTAGCAGAACGTGAAAGTAATATAATTTAAATATTTCTTTTAAGATTTTCATGTTAAATTCTAATTTGTACTGTTTTCTTTTCTCGAAGGTTAAGAAAAGGATCATCGTATAACTGGGATTTAGTTGTCGTAGCGTTAATCAACTTATTCAGCTCGTTGTTTACAATGCCGTGGCTTCATGTCGCACTACCACACGCTCCAATGCATGTCAAGTGTCTAGCCGAGTTTGAAGAAGAATCAATCGAAAATGGGAAGTCTCCAAAGTAAGCAATTACGATAAAACCTAACTGGTCTTAATTTATGAAATTTTGAGAACTCATTTTCCACTTATTTCGCCCAGAATTTGCCGTGTTCGAGAAACTCGACTCACCTCGATTATATCCCACATCTTTATGGCGTTTTCTTTGTTCCTGTTACCAATTCCTTTACAATACATCCTTCCTAGTGTTTTTGACGGCTTATACTTGTATATGGCAATCACTGCACTAGCCGGGAATACTTTGTTTGAACGTACTATCAATTTGTTTTCAACAAAACAATTTGAAACAGAAGCGACCCAGGTGCCCCTGAAGGAAACACGAATATTTACTGTGATTCAACTAATTCAACTGGTAGCCCTTTGCATATTGGGGTTTTCTCACCAGCCCTTCGTTAAACTTGCATTTCCTCTCGTTCTACTACTTTTGTTATTTATTCGGCACACAATTGTGCCAAAAATAATTGAGGAGCGCTATCTCAAAATTTTGGATTAGGAGAATCCGTAAAAAATATTAAATAAGTTTTTAATGTTCTTCCATGATTACAAATATTATTTTCGTTTCATTAATTCAAAGTTCACATTGCGAAAACGTCAGGTTCGTCATCAAACATTTTTCCGAACGGATCTTGAATCGGACAAAATCCTCTAGCATCGGAACTATCTATGCATTTAACTGCTAGTTGGTCCTCAGTTTGAACTGATCGCTTTTTTCGTGCATTATCTCGTTTTGGTCGTGGAATATCCCAAGGATAAGCACTCTCTAAACGACTAAACATTGCGCAATAAGCAACGCTGTCCATTAGATCTACAGCATCGCCTAGAAATCCGCTGTAAATGTCAGGTTTCAGTTCCTTTACGCTAAACCTATTGAGCAAATCATGTTAAACATCAGTGACGTATCTTGTTACCTTGTGTGATAAATCTCTTCATTACCATAAGTCGTTTACTTCATTAGTGAACAATGGCAACATTACTGTCGCAAATCTGTGATGGTCGTTAAAGCTCTTTTCGAAGTAGGAGTAACACGCAGAGTGGGCATGGACAAATATTTTCCAGGCAGTTTCCACAATTGGCTCGTTTGCACGAGATCCTTGCTCGTTGTTTAAAGTCAGCTCCATCATTTGCTCGTACATTTCATAAGTTCCGTGGGTCTGTTGAAATGAATACTTGTTGAATTTATCCGTAGTGTTTTATTATTTATGCATAAAATATAGTTCATGCTAACAATTGCGGGTTTTCCATTGCATGAGACCGGTTTCTTGCCCGCTCTTTGCAAGAATGGGTACTCGGTAATGTTACTCAGGCATAATGTCAAAGCATCTGTGATTCTTTCAGACGTTGCGAGATCCAGCCATGGGTCGGTAAACTTTAGAAATGTTTTCTGCATGGATTCAAAAGCACCGACTGAAATATCGTAGTGATCATCGCCTACATAATGGTCTGGGCAGGCTTTTTGCTGAATTCTTTTCGCAATTTGAAGAAATTCAAATGCCGGAGAGAATTTTAAAATTCCATCGTTTTTCGTGTGCGCGACTTCCCTTAAGCCTAATCTAATTTGGGCTCTGTACGTCATAAACGACCAAATTTCAGAGTTTATAACAGGCCGATCTATTTTTGTATCGATTCCGTGGTTTTCGTCAATTTCCGTTACATTTTCGGGCATTTCCATAGTATAATTCATTCGAAGGGCGAGGGTATGCAAGGAACGGCGGAATCGTGGATGAACTTTGTTACAGGAACTTTCGATCCTGTCGTCCATGTAAGGTTCACAAACGGCAGGTGAAACAATTGTATCGGTTGCTAAACACTCTGTATCAATTAAGCGGTATTCCTCTTCAACGTTATGATGAAAGAAACAAAACTGGTTTGTGCTCGTCTTGGAATGTTTCGGAGCTAGGCATAGATTTGAGTCTGGAATTCGCCATGGTTTCCCACCAGTTGTAATAACAACTGGATACCCTGAGGGTACGTAATTTGGTAAACGAGATTTCACAGAAGGACTATAAAATTTCCCACCGAATCTGGATACATCGCGGTTTGTTGCAACAGCAGATGACACGTCAGCATTATGTTCTGGAGGAGATAAAATTGTCACTTTTGACACGTTGAAATTTACATTAAAACAATGGCCGGTGCTTGATCCAAGGATAAATGTTGCTTGTGAGCACTCTTGGTTATGAACAGTCCATCTGTAGCAAAAATAGATTGTTCATGGGCATTTATATTCAAGCGATATGTCAAGGTACTATAATTGTCTCGTCAACTTACAAGCCTTTAATGCACATGCAAGAAACTGGTAAATCGTTTAAGAACCCGCCATCGCCGCACTCCTCAGATCGAATCGTTAACGTTTGGTTGTCTTTAGTATGAATGATAGCTTCGGCAATTTCTTCGCTTGAAATAGGATGAAGGTAAATCTGGAGAAACAACCAAGTAAATAGGTTTTTGTCCATATTCGCAGGCCCAACGGTACAAGGTTGTATAGATATATACGGTTGGCTAAGGTTAGCCTAAAGAACTAGTAAAAGTCTAATGAGGAATTGTGTGTATGATAAAATTACCAATTTAATTAAAAAGTAATTAAAAAATATGTACATAGCGGTAATTAGATTTATGAGAAACACGCAAACTACAGAGGTAGATGACTCAAGGTTCCTTTACTAGCTTACCAAAATTGAAAGTTATGTCACAAAAAACCCGAATCTTCGAACAGTGTATATGTAAGCGAGTAAGTTAATTGTAAAGGTTTATATGTAACAAGTATCTTTACCATAAAATATTCCTGCAGACAAGCAGATTTTAAAACTTTAGTAAACCTGGTTTTAGCTCAAGCTGTTGTCATAAGCTAATGAGATCTATTAATAAATAATTTCGTACTTCGAATGTCGAATGAGTAGGTATGGTATAATTCTAATTTTCATCTAGTATCGTTTCGAACTTATATGCATAATTCTTTGATTATTTTCATGTGCACGACGCATCAGTACAAACAAAATTCGACCCATTGTAGCTGAAATGCTGAAATTAGTGATACCGACAGATGCCATGCAAATTCGATGTTCGAGAAGACACCAGAGGTGTTGTGAAACAAACCTCGAACGCAGTTCGCTGCAAGATAATTGCGATACATTTACCAAACCTTTTCTAACGGGTTTCGTAATAATATTTTAAGTATTTTTAAGCCTATCCAAAAATCTACCACTCTTATGCACGTGTCCGAGTTTGCCGTACTTACAATCACTCTGTAAAGTCAATAAATTAAATTCGATTTGCCCTGCTTGTTTACTTTTAATCGCGTATAATTTTTATTTTGCCTAAACATTTTAGGTCATTTCAGGCCATTTTGCCTAAACATTTATACGCTTAAAGTCATGTATATTTTTCTTTCAGTTTACGAATGGCAGCTCGTATGAACGATGTTTCCAGACACTTTCTTATCAAATGTGCCAGACAATATTTTACATCCCCTTATCACATATTTTGATCTCAGTTTTATCCTATTAATTTCGCCTGTTCGTTTCAAAAGGAAAAGTACCAAAGAGAACAAGTTCGTAATTGTTAGTAACATATGTCAGAGGCTCATCGTTATAGTTTACACTGTTTTGGGATTACTTTATCACATACATAACTTTAAGGATGCATGTATAGCCTTTAAAAGCTGGAACGGGAAAAGCACTGATGTGATTTTCCATCTTTTAGACCCTTCAACTCAATTCGTGTGTCACTTACTCCTTCCAAATTCGTTGTGGAAGCATCGAGAGAGGCTTTCACGAATATTCAACACTATAAGAAACCACAGATCTGCTGCTTTAAAACCATCAGTGTTAATACTGTCCAAATTCGCTATTTTTTACGTGACAAATATATTATTTGCCATTATAACGGCTTTATACCCCATATTATTCGACCAAACAAGTCGGTTGCCACAAAATGTTACGCATGCAAACTATTTGATTCGAACCTCCAAGGCGTTCTTTTTCCTACCTCAAGACTTTGCAAGAGGAAATAA
The DNA here is from genome assembly GCA_019593645.1 of Akabosia matsudoensis. NCBI lineage: Eukaryota > Metazoa > Arthropoda > Collembola > Entomobryomorpha > Paronellidae > Akabosia > Akabosia matsudoensis. The sequence goes on from VICI01003746.1 coordinate 10,983, forward strand.
TGGAGAGGCTAGGACCGGTGACTATATTATTGTAATGTTCTACGTTTTATCCTACGTAGGAGCAGCTGTAAACTCCTTTAGTGGTTTATTATTCTTATTAGCCTTGCATTATGTCATATGGTAGCCTTAGTCTTTCATACAAAGAAAGTGTTCGTCTATTCATCGACGCGTCGTCTCGAAAACGTTCCACTTTCTATGCAAGCAGAATTGAGCACCAGGCCCAAATAAGGAAACAAATTATCTGGGAAAAGGTGTGCATTGAATATTCATTAGTGAGGAAGTGCTGTAGATTCACAAGTGAGTTGGGCGGTAAATTTGTCATGTGGTATTTAGTGTCCCTGGTAGTGTTTCTTGGACGCTATTTGAAGTTCATGTTTGAATGGCGAGGTTTGTTTACAGTAGTTTTATTTGTGGTATTGGCCCTTGTCCTGGCTACATTTGTCTTCGCTGCCGAGCTGGAATATAACGTATTATTCCTAATTCTGTCCATTTTATGACATCACTACAATAGCTTTAGTTTTAAATTTTTCGTTTTAATTATTTAGATGAGCTATAGAAGATTCCAACTTTTCCATTGCGACGATCACGGCAACTCGACCGGTTTAACGATGTTTGCTCAAAGTGATATCGGGATAAGAGCATGTGATCGATTTATTTTGTCCCATTCTATGATGTGGAACGTAAGTAAACAATACAAAATACCTTTACGTTCTGCAGCCGGTTTCATAAACAACTATCAAATTCTTAATGTCAGATGTCACATTTGCAGACGTTGTCCACTGTCATAACATACTTCCTTATTAGTGTCCAGGAAAAAGCATGAGGCCTAGTGTCCGAGAACAAGAAACATTTATGTGTTCAAAAACCTTTGTTTGCTAATATCATATGGATTAGCGCAGCTTTATGTACGCTTTTGCGTCTTATGTTAGAAATATTTCATAGCAAAGAATTCATGTTAGATTAGCTAAATAAGTTCTATTTTAGCGGTAGTGACTCGAGCTACAATTTGCAAGCGTATTATGTAGTTTATTCATTAGCATTCCACGATAAGTGTAAGTGTTTAAAAAGTAATAAAAGCTAATGATTTCTAATTTCTTTTGTGCATGAGCACCTCTTGGTCCGATGATGATTGACAGTTGCAATCGGAACGTCACTCAATAAAGCTATTTTTATCAAACCATGTCTTCTAATAGCTTCTAACTTAGCGAACTGTCCATTAACCAAAACAGAGCAAGAAGCATTAAGCAAAGGACTCAACTTCTGCTACGGACTGAATAAAAAGACGGATGGGATCACTGACACGATCATTGCCGTAGAAAATGCGTTGAACATGGAAAGCTCAAAGAAAAATCCCTTATCAGACAAACAAAAGGACGATATACGAGATGCAGTCAAACTGAACATCAAGAGACATTTGAAGGATAAACATCAAATCGACAAAGAGACTCTAGAATACAAATCGGCAATCAAAA
>VICI01003747.1:0-12452 GCA_019593645.1 Akabosia matsudoensis
ATCCTACTTAATCACCATTCAATCGAAAGTACAAAATCATAAATTTGAAAAAATTGGATTAGAAAATTGACAACTCGAAATATCCAAGTGGATCATATCTTGACTGCCTGGCATAGAAAATCATTATGTTTTTTTTACTGTTTTTGTACTGATCGCATGCAAATCCTCTCAAGTGCTCAGTAGACCTCATCACTTTTGACTTATATTTTCGAGTGTCATGCAGTAATCAGAAATTTTAAGGATTTTTTAAAAGCATATATGCCTCTAAATTTACAAACGCCTTCAACATTGGGAGTCGATCGATGGATGCCTGTGAGACGTTAGAGGACCGGGATGACTAAAATCAGCGAAATTGGATTGTATTATTACTTCTCCGGTGCTATCTTTAAATTATCAAAGGCGCAGTTCAAATTTTTCTACTCTCCCACTATTCAGAGTTCGCATCTCCTAGGCGTCCTCGTAAAATAATGTAATAATACCAACAACCTATGAGACTCCTTCATTCCTCAGGATGTACAGGTGAACCATTTCCGGCTAAACGTCAATCTAACGGTTAGAACGTCATAATCGTGAAAGTATGTAGCCAGAACTTAAGTATTAAGAATGACGAAGCTTTAGCGGCACAACAAAAAAAAGGCAACAACTTTCTCTTGTGACAATCGTTTATAGAGTATTAAATTTCACCATCGGTATCAGAAATATAATCATCAAAAACAATTGCAGTAATGCCATATTGTAAGCGAAAATTTTTACTTTGCTAACGAATTACCTGGTTATTTAGCAAGTTCCGCTACAAGTACTTAGTTGATGATATTTGTATAATACAGGTAGAAAAATTACTCCCTGTCGTAAATAATTAGATAATAAGTTTCAGACTTTTTGATATCTTGTAATAAATCTATAAATGGCTACATTTCAGTTCGTACTGAAGGAAAACCCGCTGAAGACATCTAGAAAATACGTCGGGAATGAAGACTAGTGACATTCCCCTGCTCAGTACATTATTTTGTAAAGTGAAGTTAATCATTATGCGAGAAGAGGATGTATTTGATCCCAGAGAAATCCCAAGAGCCACAATGATTATTATCTCCCTCGCTAAAAGATATTTAAGCTACCCAAGTGCTTTCCGTGGTAACTAACTTAGATTGAAGGCGATTCACTAGGAGTAAACTCATCTATGGCCAACTCTTGAAATATACAGAGAGAAACAGTACAATAAACGTGTTGTGATAAAATTATCAAATATGCCTCATGAAGTTTTGACTTTGTCAATACTTGCTGACTTTTGTATGTCTGTGAAAAGGACATAACGGAACTACAAATACATGAAATCCTAATATACGTATACAAAAATTACTTAAAAAATGGCATATAAGTTGATACTATCATTTGAAAACTCTGTACAGTTACCTGCTAGAGTAACACATACACCAATTAAAGTTAAAACAGAATTAAGTCACTTCGATGCTTCGATCTTCGATCACCACCGCCTCCTGAATATCTGACATCACCAAAAAACAAAGCCGAACCATTTAAAATGATTTGAAACACTTTAAAACAAGTGTAATTTTGTGTGTGTTCATGTGGAATTATAAGGTATAAAAAGCTTGACTACCATTGCCATAGGAACAGTCAATTTCTGTGTGACTACAGGAATGAATTCATGGAGAAAAGCATAAGGATGACTTTGCCTGCGGATTCGTCTTGGGACTTGTGAGCTGCTACTGCTTCTACAGTTTCCATGTTAATATTCTCCATATTATTCTATAAATTCTAGTTTCATACTACAATGTGATTTCCAAGGTGAACAGAGATATGAATATACAGAGCAGAATTCCAAATGAAAAGGTGACACAAGAGACAAAACGAAAGGGTATAAGCGAGCGTTTTATAAGTAGAGAAGCAAGAGAGTTTGCGAGGCAAGGGGAGACGAGAAAGGCGAAACAGGAATTTGTCACATAGGGCATCATCCTAACGTCCAATTTGTCTAGGATCTGTCCCCCGTTGTAGTATACGGACAAATGAATGAAGGTAGAGAAAAAGCTACCAGCAACTATTATTACTTACCTTTCTCCTCACTCCTTTTCCTAACACTTTTTGCATACTTTTCATGTAGTCACTGATCCCCTAAAGACAACGCATATGCTTCCATACACTTTGTTTGTGCCTTGAGTCACACTATGACAGTCATCATCATTTTTTTAAAAGTAAAAAAGAAAAACGGAATATTAGCCAAAGACAAGAAATCTTCGTCATTCTTTATACTTCTGAAACATTGCGTGTTGAGTACCGTGCCTCTTCAAATCTATACCTTTTTTTTTCCGATTCATGTATATTGTATATATTATTCTGAATTATATTTTATGAATATATAATATGATATAATCCTAGTTATGATGATTATTGTACTTTTCCAGATTTCCCAAGGTTTCTTCAGTATTCGGAGGAGACATATTGTCCTATCACCATTTTCTACATGACATAATCTTAGTAGTTCGGTAGCATCCCAGGTGATTTTGTCAACACTTGATATCTCATTTTTTTCCCTCTCTCTGTTCCTTTTTCAGCTCTTTTTCCTGAGCAATTCCCAACAGTAATTGTACTCAGTACAGCGTGGGCTACAAGCATTTTGATTGTGCCTTCATAGCTTTCTTCTTGCATACTTGTTAAATGTATACGCAAATCATGCATTCACGTCATTTAAACTTGTATGTAGTGCCTTGGCAAACATTTCTTTTCCCGTCTTGTCTTCTTGTTGCTCAATTGTAATAAAAGGAAGGCGTTTGCATAGGGAAATCACCTGTCTACTCCGGGAGTTGACAATCTTCCTGTTTTATAATTTCCTGGTGTTTCCATTTGAGAACAACCACTTAACCTGATGTGATTGCAATGAGTTTATCTGCGTTTTTATTCCTTCAAATCAAAATTGGAGCTTGCTTTTGACTATTCGGGGAATTTAAAAAAAATAACTACAATTTTTTGGCTATTGAATATTTTAGTATACACAGCTCTCAGATATCCGTACACATACCATGATAGACAAGTTTTTCTTCGAAATGTCGTGTTAAATAGCTACGGTGGCATTTCCTTCCTGTATTTCATTGATGCAACTTAGGAGAAGATTATCATAGCATTACCATGCAAGTTGACAATCTTCCTGTTTTATAATTTCCTGGTGTTTCCATTTGAGAACAACCACTTAACCTGATGTGATTGCAATGAGTTTATCTGCGTTTTTATTCCTTCAAATCAAAATTGTAGCTTGCTTTTGACTATTCGGGGAATTAAAAAAAAATAAGTACAATTTTTTGACTATTGAATATTTTAGTAAACACAGCTCTCAGATACCCGTACACATACCATGATAGACAAGTTTTTTCTTCGAAATGTCGTGTTAAATAGCTACGGTGGCATTTCCTTCCTGTATTTCATTGATGCAACTTAGGAGAAGATTATCATAGCATTACCATGCCCAAGTATCATAGAAATTAATGTTGGGAAAGCTTATGTTATACGAGATTGTCTTCTAATCCACTTCACGTGAAAAAAGAGGTGGTTTTAGAGGGAGGTTAAATTGCCGCATCAAATCTGAAACATGAAATGTGTTTGCCATTTACACTGCAGGGGAAACTGGGGTGTACACACCACTTTTCAAATCGCAGACAGTCCCATTACACCATCAAGAGAAGCCAAGGAGAATGTCAACTACTTTTTTTGTTGTTGTTGGAGTAACGACGGTGTTGGTGAACGTGTGAGGCAATATATTTTAGATTGAGGGCTCTAGAGAACTTGTTGGCCCGTCTTACTCCTGTCTTCCAGTCAAAAGAAAAGAAAAATAGGCGGTACTCATATTATGAAAATAATATGCTCGCATGTAAATCATGAATGTATAAAAGAAAATGACAGTCATACAACAAGTTTGTATACAGACAGGAGTCTTTTATGATCTTTTANAAATGACAGTCATACAACAAGTTTGTATACAGACAGGAGTCTTTTATGATCTTTTAGTTCTTATGACACTCTTTCTATCATTGAAGGCAATAATTTCTTTAAAAGCATTATATGTTACCGGGAGAAAGCTCGGAGGAGCTGGTAAATCTGCTAAGACTTGAAGCTTTGCCATTTTAAAACTGGCATATTCGTTTTTCCATACATTTACATGCAAACATTTCTGGAGATTTCTTTGCCAAACGCAAACTTTGTACAGGAACAGAGGTCTCCGTTGAAGAGGGCCATAGTTCAAGTTATAGTCAGGAGACAAGCGTAGTTTGTGAAAGGCTAGAAAAAAAAATGCAGACTGTTTGAATAAGAGTAAGACGCAAAAGTCTCTCCTCGCGGACTCTAATCACACTCGTTAATTAAACTGTCTCCCAAAAACATCTCAAGAATAATGTACAGGTTCCTTGGGAGTTCCATGAATAAACAACAACTGGGAGAACGGTGTGTTCCAAGTACACATCCTTCAGTTACAATGACTCCCATTAATATACACCTCTGTCTTCTTCCATTTTCTTCGTTCTCTCCTTGCGTTTTTTTTATTCTCTGAACATTTTTTTTGCATTCTCATTACAGCAGGCTTTTGCTTTCAGCGATCCACACTCAGTCCCAACCAACTTTCTCAGAGAAAAAAAAATCAAATCTACAAGGAATTGAGTAGCATATACATTTATTCGTCCCCAGCCATAGAGTCATCCATGATCATCTCTTATCCTGCACTTAACCCCGTTTAAATTCCGCGTTAAGTTTTAGTTGAGAGCGATACTGGCTGAGTTTTTCTTTTGTAGGTACTACGCCAAATTTTGGTACTTATATTTATACACAGGTATGCCCTAACCAACAAAGATTACAGGTGCTTACACGTTTAACTGATAGAAGGAAACGTTGGAAAGGTTCGTCTGGTGAATGGGGATTATAATGGATGCATGGAGTTTTGAAGTATTACAGAGACAGGGAGTCAGAGTGAATTACACTGACGCGGGTAACAACACATCATTTCCCAGTTGACCTCAAGAACATGTTGACGTGAGAAAAGGCTAAATTCCGCACGGTAGAGGAGCGAGTCATGCAGGAAATTGTAGAGAAAAGTAGTATCATTTCTGGCAGAGTCTTATGAATGGTGGTTATACCCGAATATTTTTTTTTGTTAAAGGTATCATCAACATGATCATCGTCCCACATGCATGCACAATTTTCTCTTTTACACATTTTCTGAAAACACTTGACGCACTGGCAAGAGTAACGGTCGTCGCATCAGGCAATTCTTGACGTATCTGAATTTACATATGGACATATATCTCAGGATAAAAATATCTATACGTTGTTATCATGGTCCTCCTCCTCACTCCTTTTGTGTTGTCTATCTATCCACGATGATAAGCATTGCAGTGTGAAGTTTTATGGCCAAGTGCTTGGGGAACTGAAGCTAATTTCGTACCGTGTTCTTCACACACTTGCTTTTTATTCATGTTTCCCAAAGGCGAAAGAGAGAGAGAGCAGGTCTGAGCAGAAGAATACGGTTTGGCGTAGGCTACAATTTCTACATACAGAGATGCCGGCACATCTCTGGTGCTTTAAAATTGGCATTTGACCCACTGCATTGCACCTCAATCAAGAAAAGGGTCATATATCCGCAACGAGATGAAGTATACCACTGTACCGTTTCCGCTAGAAGGTGGCAGGCAACTATGTACGTTCCAAGTCTCTGTAGGTGCATTTTCCAGGGAACAGTGCCAAGTCACCTCACCAGTGGAAACAAAACGAATCAACGGAATAGGTGCAGAGACTGTTACAACTTGTACAAACTTGCCCATTACTGGTAATCCAATCGTACAATAAAATGTGCGAGAAAATTGTGTTTAAAACGAAATGGAATGGCTTTCATGAGAGATAAAAAATTCCATGTCCTGTTTTGAGCTCTCTTCAAACATTAAAACAAAATGGATATTATAATGTAGGTAAGTAACGCACAACGTAAATGGAAAATGAGTGACTCTAGACCTAGAGAGAAAAAAAAACGCTGACTGGGGGCACAGATATGAAAGCACCTCGAGCTATTTGAACAATTGCCGAGCTTTTATTGAGATGAGATCCTTTTCGAATTACCATTTTCCACTATCTATTTCTTCGATACAATAAACAAAATGTCCATGAATTTTATACGTACGTGAGCGAGAAGATCAAAGATCAACTTTCTTTCTTCTTGTCAACTACAATCTACCATTTATTTTTCCTGAACAGTCAACTCTTCAACTTAATTTCCTAGTAGTACTCATTCGATGCCCTCTAAGTTTTTAGAACTCATCGTATGAACGTAGAAATGACAATTACTAAAGTATTGGCCACGTTTCCGAACTTTTAGTGTTGATTCTATACTGTAATATGGTCGCATGGTCGTTTGTTTGGAGCGGTTGACGCATATATATGTATTTTTTAAGGAATCCCATTAACATCTGTAAACACGAGGTAAAAGCAGCAGTTGAGCGAATTACATAAACCAATATATCGTTTCTCGAGTGTTTTTTAACATTTGGGCAAAAACATTTCCTCGTTTCGAGAGCGAATAGCTGCTGGCCGAAGAATAACCGTGTGTACCGTTATAACAACTACTTCTTCTTCATGTAGGTAACCTAATATCCATTTAGATACTTTTCAAAGTTGAAGACGTCCACTGTTATATGCTGACAACGGGAGTGTCGTGTACAGCAGAGGTTTTTGTAGACCGAATTGGGAATCTATTAAGAACATTAAATGGAAGTATCCGGAGTGGCAGTAAAGAGACGTTTTATTATTAGCAAGATTTTCATTGGATCAAACATCAAGAGTATAAAGTTGCATGCTTAGAACAATAAAAGACATCAGGAAGCGTACGGAAAAGAGAAATGTAAGCATTTGAGTGCCCAAACGCACGCCGATACTGTAAGAATATAGAACAGCGACAAAGTATCATCATCAACATGGTCGTCATCGTCATCAATGGGAAAGTCATCGGAGCAGGAGCCCAGCAGGGCCATGGGAAAGAGGCCTCCTGAGAGTTGAAACGGAATTGGGATTGATATCGCAGCCCACCATTAGTTGCAGTCAAATAAGTTCCCTTGAGATGCCGGTCCAAATTACGACACAAAATTTTTGACGTTGTGCCCAATGAAAACCAGGAGGATCGGTTGTGCGGCGATGGCAGTGCTGGCTCAAGTTATTTCTGCAGTATTAATAGTAGCAGTCGCAAAATAAGACTATTTTGTGCCTTCAAGCTATGCCATGATAGGATATAAATGTGTACTCTGTGTGGACGGATACCCTGTTCCTTGTTCTCCATTTTCTCACTATATCGTTAACCCATCTGCAAAAAAAAACCAGACCATTCTTGGGCTGGCTCTTGTGATGATATTGTCCTTGTTGCAAATCCCTTGGTGCCTCCTTATACAAAATGCTGTACATGCTTTGCGTGTTCGAAAATAAGAGCCCTCATCCCAAATAGACATTTTGGAACCAGCAACCGCGGCTACTAAAAGCCATCTTCTACCAACTAATATGCTGTACATAATAATACTGTACGCTATCAACACAACGAAAACGGACACAATAGCGAGTAGAATGGGAGATGGCGGAATACTTTGTTTCGATGATGATCATGACGATGCTGTTCGCAGTAAAGTGGCCCCAGCGAGAGTTGCTTTCACCTTCTGCATGTCATGTCAGCCTTACTTGCCTTCATAAAACAAGAAGAAAAACAGATAAAAAACGTGCCTTCACCGAGAATTTTATCAGTGATCTATTATTTCTTCTCTTCGTAGTCTAATCAATACACAAGTAGTTGAGTGCTCACCCAGCCACAAGCATAAAACCAGACAGGATGGCTCGCGATCTTACATACTAATTCCATAAAAAAAGACTCAAGGTCCTCTTTTCCCTTTCGATTAGTAGAATAATCTGACGAAGCGCGGTGCGGTCGCGCATTAATTTGCAATGCAAACTTAATTTATTATTCTCTATTGCATTCTTATACACTATTGGGAGGCTAGTGCTCCGAGAGAGCCCATGTTCCTGTCAGCTACACCCAATGCTACGAGCTTCACAAGAGCTGACTGCACGGCTTTTGTATTGAGACGACTCCCGGTTGGATAAACCGTAAAAAAAAGTGTATCAATTTCTGTTCATCCTAAAACTCCAGCCACCGCTTTCTCCTATCATATCATCATCAACCACTTTTTTATATTACCAAATGTCGGTAATATTATGAAGAAAGGAGAAAACGAATTCTGGTGTGTTTTTTTTTTACTATTTCATTCTCCGAGCCCAAGACGTGACACATAAAGGAGAAGGGAAATCCTGATCTGTACACCATGTAAGTAAAGTATATTTATTAGTCGCCCGGCACATTCCAGCTTCATACCTGGATTACCACAATTATGATTTATGAGCCATTTCTTATTTTGACCTGGACATTTCCCGCCACCGCTACTAGACTGCCTCGTGCACGCTGCGGATCCAATTCCAACGGCGATGGCTTGTTCAGTTTATTCTACGTATATACTACATCCGCGAAAAGAATGTGTATTCCCTATGCTCTACTATTCCAAGCGCTGCTGTATTTTCCTAAACATCTCTTTTAAGCTGGATCTCAGCTTACACCACAAGAGTGTTGGTGCTGTACTATTCATACTCGGGATAAATACATTTTTATTCTATAAGTCTCCATTTCGCCTCATCTCAGAGTGCCCGGCTTTCTCCCAAGAGAATAAGGCACCACGGACTGCATCATTTTCAAAATGGTGTAAAAAAGCATAAAACTGTACTCTTTCTATCAGTTTTCACGAGTGCAGCTCACAACCTGAAAAAAATATTCAACTCTTGGGTTTGTTACTCTGAAGAAACATGTTCTTACCGTTGAATATTAACCGCATACTATAATACAAAACCATGTATCAAATTCCAGCGCTCTTGCTGCCGCTTTCAATACCCAACTGTACCGTGGCGCGCTTCAGCTCAACCTGTCATTGTTTCGAAAAAGATATCATGGCGAACTCCTAGATGAAGCGTCCTTCCTTACTCAAATAATTTTCCATTTTCGGTTCATTATGCTTTAGTGAAATTGAAATTGCTGGGGCTTGAATGTCGTAGAAATAAAAATGCTTGTTTTTCCAAGGTGCGTTTTGAACTGATCCATAATATGATTACATGAATATGCTTCTAAAAAAATATAAAGCCGCGTGTAAGCAAATAACTTAATGAACTTGGAAACACAAGCACAAAACTGATTGTTATGTTAAGCCAAGAACAAACTTAAATGTTAATATGACGGAGAGGTCGAGGAAGATGGCTTTCTCTCTTCCGCACCCTTTCCCCAGCCACCAACGTTTTACAGCGACAAAAACACGCTCCCATTAAAAAGATTCTCCACTTTACTTACTTTTATCCCCCGCTACTTTCATAATTTATTCAATGATAAATGTAAGTAGCATCAACGTTTGTACTGGATAACAACGGAAACTGAAGCTCTTGTTAACATATACTCTGACGGATTGTCCATTAGTATTTTATTCGACCAGGCTGACATTCCGTATCACTCCACTTTAAATAATTATGAATAGTTAATTGGCCTGGGTAATTAACAAAGAAAACAAAAACTCAAATATTTTGCAGACCGTCTTACAATGGAGCTAATTTGAAAGGCGCACTTAACCAATTAAAGATATGCTTTACTCATAGTGCAACCAACGAGAACCGTTCTCACTCTTTCCCGTCTAAAGGTGACAGACTGAGACAGGTGAAGGTTTCAAGATGGGAAACGTGTTTCAACTAATAAAAGCGTAGCGCTACAACGAATTAAAGTTACTTTTATAGAGGCACAGCATCAGCATAATTATAATTAAATTATCCAGCTTAAAAGTAAAGCTAACGCACGCATAAATTTTGGGATCATAATAAAAACAAAAATGTCTTATTATCCCGCATTGTTCCAGTACAACAACAGCAGATCATACAATTAGGTACGTGTTAAAATCATAAATCATATAAATATTTCATCAAAAGTCTGAATTCACAATAAGCTATAAGAAACGTACATATAAATTTTAAGAGAAAGCTCAACTCTTACCTTTCACCAACACAGCCCGAGGCTTGGCCTGCTTTCTCCTTGACATGTCGAAAGCCAATACCTCCTCAGATATAAACTTTCAAACTATTGTTCACACCAAAAACGATAATTTTAAACGCACTATTGTCTATACAGTTTCAAAAATTGACAACAGTCACGGTAAACAAACAAACGTATCTATATTCCCAGTTCTAGCTCAACTTTACGTATTTCCAGAATGTCAACATGTTTTTTTTTCTCTTTTTACAAACCGACTTTGTATTAAATTTGCTCACCTAAAAAACTTTCCAAAAGCCAAAACATTTTACCTGGACCAGTTTTGCGTTTCTTTCTACTTAACTATAATTGCAATTCAGGTATCACTTTAACAAAAACCAAACAAGATTGTGTTTCCGCAACGTGCTATTTTTTTTCTAACTGAAACCCCATAACCTTAACGGTTTTTTTTTTCTTCTTCTCTTGTCTCGTCTCAAGTTGAACCAAGAACGTCAAAAAAGAAAAAGAAAACCGGTTTCTCCTCTGAAGTTGCTTCCTTCCTCTCTTAAACCGCAACAACACAGACGTTTCGTCCGTGTGCTCGAACAGAAAGCACCCAACTGACGCCGAAAACGTTACTGGTGTATCGGGGAATGTGTGCGTTCCCTTTTTAAAACACAAGACAACGCTTGGGAGACAGGCAGGAGAGAGCCGAGCCGTGTTCAACTTTTTGCTCGTACTTCTTTGCCCGCACACGAGCTTTCTACTTTCTCCCCTTTTTTTCTCTCTTCTCGTTTCCCACTACTTTTTCCGTTTCCGACTTCCTTGAACTACAAACCACTACGTTTCAAGTGATTCTGAAGAAGGTAAGGAAGAAAAAAAAAAAAGAACTTTAGGTTTCCTTTGTATTATTTTTTAAAATTTTCCAACGCAATCTCATTTTCACCTGCTTCGTAGGAAAACTGAGAAGAAACAAAAATCAAGATTAGGTTTTTTTTTCGTTTTTCTCTTTCTCATAATGAAACGAAATTGACTGTGTTTTTAAGCTGATTAAGTAGGGAACGGCCATTATAAAAGTAAAATAAGCATTTTATCTTTTTATCAAGTTTTCTTCGGTCAGAGGTCAATTTTAAATAGTTATTTCTGTGATTAAAATTGTCACCGTGTTTTGTTTGATTTAACTTTTTCCTTTGTTTGAATGACACACCTTCTTACCATCGATTGCTTTGTTTTACACGTCTGTGAAAATTACAAAAGAGGAAGTAGAAATGTTAAGACGTTTCTTCTTATCTTAACGCTCCATCCAGAGTGGCCAACAGGTTTATGACAGTTTTGTTGTAGATAAGAATGCAGATAAAGAAGAGCCGCATTAAAACATGGAAGAGGAAGGAGAAGAGGCGTCAAGTTAGTTTTGAGGTTGCTGAGAGGAGAAACGAGATAATCTCAACTTTTGGCTTGTTTTTTTTTTTTGTGACTGCAGAGGGTAATCTGAAAAAGGCTGCAGTTGTGGAGCGCACTAGAGTAAAGTTGTTTGGAGGTTTTGGTAAAAGCGGAAGAGGAAAAGAGCGCCCATATGTTTAGCCAGTGTTATGTGCTTGTTTGCATTTTGAAGTGACATGTAAACATGTTTTTACTGAACATCGGAATAACACAAGTGACGAGGGTGTTGTTGTGAACAAAGTTGATCACAATTTACAAGTTGAGAGTTAAATTTAGAGAGTTTTAGTGATAGGTTAAAGGATATTTATGAGTTGAGAAGTGTGGAAATGTGTTTATCCATCGGGGTTTAGTAGCAGTATGGCGTGAAATGTTCAGAAAAGTAAGTCAGAAAGTGGTGGAGTCTGATAAATGTATTATTTTTTAATGAGGATGTGTAGATTTGTAACGTGAAATTGTTTATCATGAAAGAAGTAACTGATAAAGGTGCGTGTGTTGTTGTGTGTGCTGGTTTGTCATAGGTTCAGTCAGTGAGTTTATCATTGGGGATTACCGTTTACTCTAAATTGATGGCGTGAGGAGGAGTGTGTTTTGTGGACCTCAGTATCTTGCGTTGTGGTTGAAGGAGAGGATAAAAATGGAAGTGGAATATTGTTTTGACACCCCAGCAGTCATTAAAGACTGGAACAAGTCGGTACGGCAAGGATCCTTTGTTTCAATCGGACATGTGATTCTGACCTATGAAGAGATCGAAAATGGTGGCGTCGCAGATGGGAAACCTGCAAAGGTTCAGAGGTTTAAGGCGACGAAGGCGGGGGTGGTGGAAAAGTTGTTGGTGGGTAAAGGGGAAACTGTGCGGAAAGGGTGAGGGAAAAATATCAAACTAGTTATTAAGCCGGGATTGAAGTTAAAGTGTAGCTCTCTAATTTTATAATGTTTCGTC
>VICI01003748.1:0-12449 GCA_019593645.1 Akabosia matsudoensis
TTTATTTTCTTGTGTCAAAAACATTATTTTTATACGTATTCATTTTTTTATATTTATTTTTACATATACTTTTACACAGATCCTGAAGATGCTAATTAAATTGCGAAACGCGTCGATCGAGTTTTCAGGAAATTGAGCGTTGAACTACAATTATTTATTCATAATTACGACAATCTTCATAAGAGTAGGGCCATATAATGACAGTACACACAGTTGCGGAACCAAGTCATGCTCGGTTATTGCAAGCTCCTCTTTTCTACATAATATTTAAAGTCAGTTGGTTAAGAGACATACCTACTAACAGCACATCTCAAGGAGAGACTTGCATACAAGATCCCACGTTAAGATATATGTCCCCAGGAACGCATGATTCACAAGGTCCCACGTTAAGATATACATCCCCCGGAATGCATGGTTAGCTCATCACTCTCCTTGACCACTGACTTTTTTTTCTTTTACTCTACCCGAGATTAGAACTAGAAGGCCTATAGATCAGAGATAACAGCTCTAAACCACTAGACCCCAATGCCGGGACAGCAGGTTTGAGTAACTTGGTGTTTACAACCAGAGATTTGAGTCGATTCAGGTTTTTAAACAAGCTGAAGTGATTTTGAATTCATTTATCGTTTGTTTTAACATTCTAGAGGTAGTTAAGAGTAACGCTCGTTTTTTACAAGGAAATAACACCGAATTAGAAAACCTAAATAGACGAATCAGTGGAAATGTATTGAAACAAAGCAACTGTTGACACTTTTGTATTGGCAAGTATCTCTCTCTCTCTCTCTATTATTCTGGCAGTTGTTCTAGTGATCAAACTTGGCCAACCAGCAAGAGTTTACGAGTGTTGTGAGATCGACGCTTCTGGAAATTGTTTTACTCAGGGACGCATTCCACTCCTTGGTCGCATTTTAGTGCTCACATGGACTCCAAGGTACATATTTCCCATTTTGCCAAAATAGTCGTGTGTAAAGTACGTCGTAGCGTGTGCCTTCAATGGAGCCCTCTGGAACCTTTTTGGCAAAATCTCCATCCTAACTCCGAGGCGATCAATGGAGATCTGGTTGGATTTAAATGTTTTGTTTTAACACTTAAGTGAAAATTAACGCTAACATTGCTGCAATCCAATTTATCTTTATGTTTGATAACAATATCATTCTCAGTCGCTTGAATTTCGACATTTTCCTCGTCCACATACGTATAGGGTTGAGGAAGCATACATCTGATAACAATATGTCTCTGCAATGCATTGAAAATCTTATTTTCTTTCATTCACATTGACCGCCGAAGACGCCGAAAAACGGATAAGCCTAACTATGTATCACGGCCAATGTAAACACGCTCGCACAAAATGCACAGTCAAAACAAATTACAACATTTTCCCAACAAAATCTTGACAAATCCCCAAAAACAGGAATTCGCCTTCTACATATATTTAATATTAAAGATTACTTCTGACGAAGTTTAGGTATATGAATAATTTGTCTATTATTCTCTGTTCAAATCAATTGATTGTAAAATACGGTAGCGTATGCTCTCCTTTTAGTTCTTTTCCCCTCTGGAACGTTCCTGGCAAAATTTACATTTGGACTCCGAGGTGATTATTGGAAGTCTGGTCAGATTAAATATTTTCTTTAAATACCTATTTGACAATTTGGGCTAACATCACTTGGATCCGGTTTGTCATGAATGTTAATAACAATCTCATTCTCAGTCGCTTGATTTTCGACATTTTATTCTACTAAATGTGTACAGTCGATTCTTTATTTGGCAAGCAGAGGGATAACATCAAACTGTGATCGCTCGCTAAATTGTTGACATAAGCACATTCCAAATTTATTCCGTATGAAAATATTTCACCCATAACTTCTAACTCATAATTATTATCTAGCTCACAAAAACATGACAAATATCCGGGCTTCACCCGTTTATAACACTGTCAAAAGCCGGTAAATATAACCGCAGAATAAGTAAAAATAACGCTACCCCAAAACGGGGAAGAGATCAGCTAGAGCAATCACTACCATCACCAAGCAAAAGTGAACCAAGTGGGAAAAACGCTAGAGTTGCGCTTGAAGTCAGTTTCAATCAAGTTGCAAACATGGACGAGAGTACAATTAATCAGTTGAAAACAGTTATCACACAACTACTCGACGAAAAATTTGGTGTGGGACAGCAGTTACTGCTATCAGCCATACAAAACCTTGAAAGACAACAAATCTCAATTCGTAAAAATATAGAGGAGGAGAAAAGGTTGAGAAATGTCGTGATCAACGGGGTTCCGGAGGAAAGCAATGAAGACATGGACAAGCAAATTGGCAAAGCGTGTCAAATCTTTGAAAAAATAGGCGTACAAAACGTCAATATTGACGACGTGATGCGGATTGGCAGAGTAAACTCCAGGAGTGGGCCTAGGCCCCTCCTGGTCAAATTGATAAGAATGACCGACAAATAGCGGATTATGAAGGAAAAGAAGAAAATTGGAAAAGATGAAAAAGTCTACATTAACCATGACCTGACAGCAGAGCAAAGGACCAAGGAAAAACTTTTACGCGACCACTTCAAAACTATCAGGCAGGGAGATGCTTCCCTTCGTATGGGAATAGCACGAGGCATTAATGACAATTTGGAAGGAGGGGAAGATTGCGGACAAATTCGAAGTTGACGACAATGGAAGCGTAATCAAGTACCAGGTGAAACAGGGACCACGAGGACTCAACGCGACGCCAGGCCAAAGGAACCAAATCTGAAGACGGAAGCCCATGGAGCAGAACCAGAAACACAGAAATAGAATACTATTTTGGAATGTAGAAGGTATTAAAAGAATAAGTAATATACATGATAAGGACATAGCGTATCTATACAAACATGATGTAATAACTTTATGGGGCGTCCAAGTTTAGGAATCGCAATTTATTATAAAAAGCCAACTGTGCAATTGATAAGAATAGTAGAAAGTAATGAAATTTTCTTAAGTGTTAATATTAGGATAGGCAAAGAGAAATTAGTCTTAGTTATTACGTATATCCCACCCACGCGAACACATGACGAAAACCTGATAATCTTTCAAAACCATATAGAAAAACTACAGATCGACTTTAAAAATGATTCTATTTTAGTTCTGAGTGATTTTAACTCTAGAATCTCAACCAAAACAGATATAAATCATAGGCTCTTAACTAATACTAAAGCAGTAACATGTCACAGGAACTCACAAGACGCGGTTGATAATACGAGAGGGAAGCTTCTGTTAGACGTTATTGATAATCCAAACTTATATATTATTAAGGGGAGAACAAAATCTGATAAGCAAGGGGCTTTCACATTTATTGGGCCAAAAGGCAAAAGCGTAATTTATTTATGTCTAGTAAACTGGTCAGGTGCCCAAATGATAACAGACCTAAAAATCCATAATATGCAACATACATACCATCAACCACTATCCCTGTCGATCAACAACGTAGAAACTTCCCAGGTCATGCCAGAAAAAGTTTTCTTGAGATGGAGGAACGACAGGGCTCAGGAATACACAGAGGCGCTAGAATACACAAGGAACGACAGGGCTCAGGAATACACAGAGGCACTAGAATACACATTTCAGAACACAAGAATAGACACAATTCAAAAATTTACTCAAGCCATTCATAACGCAGCAGAAAAAGCAGGGATGTTCACGCACAATCGGCCAGAAAATAGACTTAGCAAACCATGGTTTAACAGTACATGTAACACTCTGCGACAACAGTGCAAAGCTCTGCTCAAATTTCCGGAAAAAGTAAAAGGAT
This sequence comes from Akabosia matsudoensis, assembly GCA_019593645.1. Taxonomy (NCBI): domain Eukaryota; kingdom Metazoa; phylum Arthropoda; class Collembola; order Entomobryomorpha; family Paronellidae; genus Akabosia; species Akabosia matsudoensis. The sequence continues at coordinate 3,783 of VICI01003748.1, forward strand.
TGCCTTATCCTTGTGATTCAAAGATAAGTTATACATTATAAAGGAAATTAAAATGGCAAGCCTCCGAATAAATTTGTTTCTAAATTGCTATAATGTGTTTTCTGCAACAGTAACCCAGTCGGTCAGTACCTTGTACAGTGAACTGCGATGTAAGCTTTTAATTCTTGTCAAAAGCAACGTAACCTGAAACAAGCTGATATTTTACTTATACTGTTAAGCGCATTGATATTGTCTCAATGAAACCAAGAAAGACAGGTCCAAAGGTTTCATAACTGCAGCATTTCTATCAAAATTGCTCATACCATAGATTTACGCCACCTTATTTAACTTGTACATTGCACATCTCAAAATCAATGCTGACCTATACATTGATCAATGCATTCTATTATTTACAATTTTGACTTTGACGCTTGACCGTTATCCCGCCAGAACTTCAAAAATTTAGAGGAACGTAAATTAGGCAATAAATTTCATAATCTACAGATTTGACACCTTGACCTTGGGCCATTTTTCAGTTAAGCACTAGCGAACTTACATCGCCATTCTACAACCTATATTACACCACGATTCAGCTTCATCCAATTCTTTTCAAAACTGGGGGACATGGGCTACCATCGAATGAATTTTGGGATAACACTCTAAGTTAAAAACTTACGGTATAGAAATATACGACTATCGTCGACATTTATATTACAGACCGGCTCGAAAGTACCATATAAATTTTAACTTTGTTCTTACCCATTTTGGCTTTTGCAGAGCCAAGTCTGTTGACTCCTCCGAGAACCGTAAGATCTCAGGGGCAATCCAAGTCATTGTACCAGCCACACTTATTGCTGATGTAGTGAGACTTTGTTTGTGTTCCTCCAGTGATTTTGATAGTCCAAAGTCTGCAAGCTTGACAAGTGTTGAATTTCCCGAGATGTTGGCAAAGAGGATATTTGCAGGTTTCAAATCCCGATGGATGATGCTGTTGGCATGCAAAAAACCGAGGCCAGTAGTCGCTTGTCGCAGAATTTCACGCTTATCAAGTGGAAATGTCTTATCTCTAATGCAATCCTCAAGTGAGCCTCCGCATAGTTCAAAGGCAATGAGGAGGTAATCTGGTTTCTCGTATGTCGCGAAGAACTGGACGATGTTAGAATGTGTCGGCAAAGCTTTCAGGGTATTTAGTTCGTTAACCTCCATTTTACTCGAGCCTATAAACTTCGGCACCCGTTTCACAGCTACTTCCCGATACTCCATTCTTCCTTTGTAAACCACAGAATTTGCGCCTCTACCAAGAATATAGTTTTTGTCGTACTGAATCAATTCGCAGCTTTTGAGCGCAGAAACACCGGTACGCTGTTGCAAAATTCTATGGGCGCCGCTTTGGTTCGTTGAGGCCAGGGCTTCCGTTAAGTGACTGTAAGCACCACTTTTCTTAATAACTGTTGTGTACAGCTTATCAGCTTTCTTGATATCGGTTTGCTGCGACTCCTTTATGAATAAAATGTTTATTAATCAGAGTGTTTTCTAGCGTATGGGCGTAATTTTTTGAACAATAAGATTGGATAATCACGTCAATTTTTAATTTTCAAACAACAAGTACTCGTACTGGTCAAGAGGTAATTAAAATTTATAAACTTCTCAACTCTCTCAAGTATTCACTAGTTCATCCCGAGAAAACAAGTCAAAACTGAATGCATTTTAAAATCTACAATTTCACCCAAAATCAATCAAGAAAAGTATTTCATTTGCAGATTTGTGCATCAAGCTACCATTCGCGCGATATTAGCAGGAGTCTTTGAAAATTAAAAGTTCACGTCGTGTTTACCTCTGCCTGGTCATATAGTTACACACTACGTTATTAAAGTTTTGTAGAGATAATTCTTAGTTCTTCTTACGATTTCTTGTTTTTCCTCTTGTGAAATAACATTCTTGCTCAGCAGAATCGCTAAAAGACTCACGCTACACGACGTGTTTTCAACAAGCTTCGGAAAATTATTGTTGATGTGTTCTTTTTCCCACGCCTCCATGTTTGCGATTACTTAATTCACGTAACACTAGAATTTAAAATTTATTCTTAACTAAAGAAAACAAGATTTAACATGATATTTTGTTCAACCACACCTCATAATGGTGATGGGATGAATGTGGAAAAAGTTAGTAAAATGGCGAGCACTTGAGTTGATGGATCCGCTACTGTTACTGACGGTGTCCATGACTTGTATCTTAATTCTTTTTATGATGGGGATTTAACCCTGAAGTTTCCACACAACGAATTGGTATGTAAAAGATGTTTGGTAATAACCAATGACAATGTATGACGTGTTATGATATGTTTCAGAAAGAGAAAAAACAAAACGCACGAGGAAACCTAGTGTTATCATCTTTCATCATACTTGTTCAAAAAATAAGTGTTTCAAAATTGTGACCGTCCCTAGGAACATGGGGTTTTCGGGGAAAAAACAAACAAGCATATTCTAAATTTCTTAATATTCCCTAAAATATTCCAAGGCTTAAATGGAAAAGGACCCATATTTGTCGGCAGTAACTTTTCTCAATACGCCTTAGCAAATTTTTCTGTGAAAAACGAATAATAACCTATGTTCTTGTTTTCCTTTCTACACGACATATCCCTTTATCCTTGGAATGGTCACAAAGCTACAATAAGGCAAATATTTCTCCTGCATGTATTTCCGGTTTTGAATTTGGTAAACGGTGTTTTTCCTTTGCCTTCTTTCACTTTCTTTGCTGGCAAGGTAGCATGATATTATGTATCACAAACGCTCACCAGTTCATAAAAAAGTTTTTTAGGCATACAACTATCATTTGACTGACCACGATTTCTTATCAGTCACTAATCTTTGTGATAAGCAAACTCTGAGTTTACAACGGTCCGTCTGGAACCATCATAATTTATAGCTGCAGAACTCAAGCAGGATGTGCTGACGTTCATTTTGGTACATAGGAAACGGCATAGTTTTTCTCTAAGCCCTTCTAATCTGTGTGTAATGTTAGGTAAAGCAGAGTCTGCGATAAAGTATGACCATGTGTTTCAGAAAGTCAAAAGGTCGTTTCCATGCATGTTTATATGTGCAGTCAGTAGGCACACATATTTTAAACTCGGCCGTACACAAATTATCATACATAGTCACGTATGTTCCCCGCCGGAGGTAATAATCTTTCAGTTTGCAACGATTTCGACCGGAAAAATTATAAATTAACTAAAAATATAATTTTCAGTTTTTAAAATTTTTACATACATTTACGATATTTGCGTGACTTGCAATAACAATTCAAGTGACGTCGAGCAAAAAAAAATATGTGCCTACTGACAGCACATCTATGCATGCTAAGAAACCTTTTAGCTTTCTTAAACACATCTGTAATAGGCGGTTTAGGTGAGCATTTTAAACTCTAGGAAGTACAAACATAAGCATTTGAGTATAATGCTCTGAATAATAGACCGCTTTACCAGAAAAGGATTTGTTGATTGCGAGACGGTTTTATCAATCTTTTCAGACAGCCTCATGAGCCTTAGAGAGCCAATGGACTGAAGGACTGTCAATAGGAAAATGATATATCGTAAAAAAATGACGTGAGAAAATCTACTGTTCCCTCTGACAACTATGAGTCATGCTGAGCCAAAAGGTGCCTGATGGTTTTTTATCCGTTGGCCGTCTTTCCAAAAAGCCTGAAAACATCCGTAAGTTAATCGCAAATCCACAAGGTATTTTCAGGAATGTACCAATTTTTAATAAACTTGCTGTAGTGATGCCTAAGTTCACTAGGAACAACCTGAATCTTTCTTGGTCAAACCTATTGGCTGGGATCTGGGGTAAACTTTTCTGTTGCTATAGATTGTGATTAAAATTAATTAGGCAACAGTTTGTGTTTTTGTCATGATTCTTATCACTTTCAAGTCCGAATGGGCGAAGTCAAAGACCGGGGTCAACAGTAACGTTTAAGATAAGATTTACGATTAGAAACCAGCAAAAGTGGGACTGACGTACGGCCACGCTACATGGTAGACTTTTAATGTGCCCGAAAACTGAAAATCCAAATATACTCTTTATTGTGGTATTGAGGTACCCTAAAAGGTGATTTTTTTTAAATAAAACAAATCCGAAGCGAAAAGACATTTAAAAAATTTCTGGAATGACAATTGGTAGTGGTCAATCGTAACTTTCTCTTAACAGGTTGCGCAGTTCTTTAGGAATTCGACACTTTCATACACATGATGTGGAACGACAAGCAAGTTTTTGTTGGAATACCGGAATTTTCTTCCCAATCATTTCTTTCCGAAATCATTTCCTCCCCATCATTTCTTCACAATCATTTCTCCTAGAAATCTTTTCTTCCCCATATTTTGTTGCCAATCAATTTTTCCCATACTCTTTAATTTGAAGTCAGATTTTCCTCCTTGTCAACCTAGCTTCATCAAAGGGAGTGACTGACACATGAAAAACAATTGTTTAATGTGGAATATTTTCCAACGAATCATTCATGGACCAACCTTACGTAACTCAACGCGTTGGGCATTAGTCGAGTTTTCTGCAAGAGTTTTGATTGAATTTCTTCAAATTTTGTAGCATTTTGCAGCAAATGAGTGATGTAGCGCGAATCTTCCAATTCTTGATTAGCCGTTTACGTTTGTCGGACTAGCAAAAATGTGAACAAAGAACAATGTGCAACAAAGTTACTGTTGTCCAAAACAAACCAAAATACAAGTGCTTGTCCGCCCTCTGGTGCAGACAATGACTCAAGGCGTTTCGGTTAAACTTAGTCCCTTTGCTTCAGATACTCAGGTCGGCATGCCAGTCATCAGTAGGAGGTCGTCACTCCCGAGAACCGCCCTGATCATAGCGCCGAAGGCTGAATTGAGGATATTAAGTTGTCCAAAACTGGCAAGATATGATAGGTAAGATGTTGAAGGGGAAGAAATTATCGGGAATAGAAGATAGGGAAGAAGTGATTACGGGATTAAATGATGTGGGGAAGAAAATATTGGGAAGAAATGATGGGGAAGAAAGTGTCGGTTACCTTTTTATTGTAGTAACAAACCAGTTAGGGAATAAAAGATGGGGAAGAAGTGATTTAAGGAATAAATGATGTGGGGAAGAAAAGATTGGGAAGAAATGATGGGGAAGAAAGTGTCGGTTACCTTTTTATTGTAGTAACAAACCAGTTTCAAAACTACGTCCAGCCTTTTTCTTTTTTGTCGTTTTCTTCCAAGAAACAAGCGTATTCGGAAAGCACATTCGCATGAAAATGATCATAATCAGGCCTGAACATAGAAAGAAAAGGCATGCCTGGAGGGGACCCATTATGATTCGTCCGTTTTTTGGAAATCTTAAACAGCATTTTTGGGAATGTTTCATGCAACATGTAAAAAGTCACGCTAGTAACATGTAAACTGAGTCTTGACTCCACCAGATACCTGCCAACCGTCCATGAAAATGTGGACATCAATTTCACTCAGCTTCGAGGTCCGAGCTGCGAACATTACAGATTTTATCTTGGACAAGGGCTCGATTACAGCTATTTCGAGCATTATGATTTCCCTAGTTCCTCCAACATTAGTAATCAAATACTTAGAAGAGGAAACCACACAGAAAGTGATACTACTATCAAGCATTTTACAGTCATCGTCATATTCGGGTTTACATGTATAATTCACAGTGTCGACTTCACCACATAAAAAGTGAGAAGCTAACTTCATCCACCCAATAAGACAAACAAACCCATATACTGCCTACCTAACTAAATAGTCTCAATTATTCTAACAGGATTCTGGGGTTTTACATCATTTATTAATCACGTTTTGATGTTGTTCATACTAAAATCAGGGTATTCAGTCCATGTTTATCATATAAGTATAGCAGCTGATAAGAACCTGATAGTGATGATATAGTAGTAAGTAATGCTGAAAGCCGCCCAAAAGTCGTGATGTAGCACATTGATATAGGATAACTTTTAGAATCTAGAGAAATTATAAAATAAAAAGAAAATATGAAAATGAAACTGTTGAACTGATCAGTTGAACCGCACGGCCCCGAGATCGGTCTAGTAAGTTCCGTGGCTTAATCTTTCACACAGTTTTAATGCGATGATTATAAACAATATATTAAGTGTGTCAGTTTTATTTGATTATCTTTAATGCATATGTCAAAATTTGTTATGATTCGCCTTTGTCCATTACAAAATATTATGTTACTTGTGTTTACATTCCGTTGCGTGACAACCGCCAAGCTAAAAAAATATGATAAAAATCATTGACATTATAATAGCAAGCTCCACTCCTCAAGTGCTCGCCATTTGACCAAGCGCATGTTTTCCTTGATCTAAACATACACCACTATGGAATCGTGGGAAAAAGAACACATCAATAATAATCGTCCGTATCTCATAAAAAATACGTCTTGTAATGTGGCTCTTTTATCAGAACTGCTTAGTAAGAACGTTCTCTCGGTGGAGGAAAAAGAAGAAATCGTAAGTACCGACAAACCTACATACATGACTTGAAAAAATTATAATCAACCTATCGGTTGCACGCATGCAGTGATGTACCCGTATTTTTAGGTGGTAGGAGTAGCTTGACGGGATATAAATTGTTACTGACAGCCACTTGAATTCTCTGCCAAAGATAATCAACCGTCCTTTTGCTATTTGTTGGAACGGCAAAATTATCAACTTGCCGTTCTAAGTGCATTTTTACTTAATTCATTGAGTTTTTGCAACATTATTGAACTTTCAACAATAATTTATGTCCCGTCAAGCTNCATTATTTGACTTTCAACAATAATTTATGTCCCGTCAAGCTTATAAATTGACGTGCTTGCTGAGACTACATCTAGGCATGCAAGAAAACGATTGGCATATGGTATTTTTTTCATGTCACATGGAGTAACAAAAAAATTTTAAATCAAATTATTACAGCAACCTTAGCTACTTAACCCTTGACCTCAGGTTTAAAGAATGCATTCGTAGTTACAGCTGAATTTTTTATGTTAGAATCTATGTGGATATTAACTTTGGTCAAGAAATTACATCATTTTCGCAATTAAACCCCGTGGCTTTTGCCCTTGTGGTCACTCGCCCTTTTTATTGACCTAAGTTAACTCTAAATATTTAATACTATAACTAAACAAATTCAACTTGATCCACCGTTATTCAATATCGAAATGGTGTGGGCTAGAATGCAATGACATATGCTGTACACCCCATAGTTTTAAAATTTACGGTATAAAAACTTTCCCTTTTAAAAGCCTAATCTCTCAAAATTGTTCTGTTTAGCAGTCACGGTCAACGGATTTTGAAAAAGCTGACAAGCTGTATACAACAGCTCTGACGAGAACTGGCGGTTATAAGGCCCTGTTAGAAGCATTAACTGAGACGCAACAATCCGGAGCGCTTCGAGTTTTGAAGCAACGCATGGGTGCATCTTTAATGAAGACACGTGAAATGATCGAATACGACAAAAACTTTGTTCTTGGCAGCGGTGCAAATTCAGTCGTTTACAACGGAACAATGGAATGCCGAGCCGTAGCGGTAAAACGTCTAAAGAAGTTCATAGGGGACAGTATGATGGATGTGAACGAGATAAACATCTTAAAAAATCTACCCACACATTCCAACATCGTCCAGTTTTTTGCGACACACGAGGAGTCAAAACATCTCCTTATCGCCTTTGAACTGTGCGGTGGCTCACTTGAAGATAGCATCAAAGATAAGAGCTTTCCACTTGATAAGCGAGAAATTCTGCGACAAGCTACAAAGGGCCTTCGTTACTTGCATGACAACAAAATAATCCATCGGGATTTAAAACCAGCAAATATTCTTTTTGCCATGACCTCTGGAAATGTAACACTGGTCAAACTTTCCGACTTCGGACTATCGAAGACTATAGACGAACACAGGCAAAGCCTAACAGGATCAGCAGCAGCTGTGGCCGGTACGCTGACCTGGGTTGCTCCTGAGATATTAGGAGTCTGTGACCTGTTGAAGGATGTTAACGTCAAAAAGCAGAAATGGGTGAGAAAACTTTCATAAAAGATTAAATCTACGCAAATATTTGCCTTTGCCTTGTACAATTTTGTTGTAAGAGTAACATGGAAGGTCGACGAGTGTTCCTTAGCACATACCCATCAGCTGCATATTCAATCTTCAGAAGTACTTCACGATTCTTGCTTTTCTTTACATGATTAACTTCTAATCGATTTTTGTGCTCTTCATTCTGCATAAATGAAGTTTAACGATGTACCATATCGTTAGGGCCCTACCTGGTTCAAAAAAAACCTAAAACAATATTTTGTCGGTGAATGGAGGCTGTTCATTGCTGTGGCGACGCATTTACACGATAAATTTTGACAGATACAAACACTGGAAAGATTTTGAAATCAATATTGGAGCCTTCGGCTTTTATAGGAGCTCAAATCACTTTGTTGAGCCAAAAACAGCTACAAAGTCATTATTTTAAAGGTTACTAACACAGTATTGTAATTGTATTAATGGAGAACGTTCACGAAAGTTTGAAACAAATCCTTTTCTTTCTCAGTCTCGGACATTGAGAAGAAAATTTTAAAGCCAGGGATGAGCACATTGTATTGGTTTACTATTTAGAAATTTATGCCTATTAGAATAAAAGCTTTAAAGCTTATAAAGACGAAGCTGAAAGAAAAAGCT
>VICI01003749.1:0-12446 GCA_019593645.1 Akabosia matsudoensis
AAATTATTATTATTATGTTCAAAAATACTTCATCTTATCATGTTTTTAAGCTCTCGCACGTACAGGAAACACCGTGTCGCCGATAAACGAATACATGTTCTCATTAGTCGTCATGGTGATTATGATGAAACGAATATACGCAAGCCTATGACCGTAGGTGGGCGATTTTTCTACACGTGTGTAAACGTAAGGTCTTGGATGTTGTTTAAAAATCCGTGAATTCTGGAGAAATACAGTCATAAAATGAATATTGTTTGTTGCGTTTCTTTTGTATGAGTATCGCGAGGTCGAAGGATGAGTTTGATGAGAGAATTATAAAAACGCTATTTTGTGCTACTGGTATACCACCAGGAACACTACTTTTATTACGGGGGCAATTTCATGTGTATGGAATACCTCACACGATAGGTTATAAAAATTTGCAATATCATAGGCTTTGGGTGAGCACCACAGATGTGGTGGTGGTGCGTTCCATCTGCCACTCTCGCCACTGCATATTCACCCAGGTGTGTGTGGTGTGCAACAGATTGTCACATAAACCCGGGGTCTCTGTATATATAAGATTTTTAACTTATTATTTCGTACTTGCAGGGTTGGAAAAAATAAAAGAGAAAAACAAGAGTGGGTAAAAAAGACCAAGAAGAATAAGAAGAAGAAGAAGAAGGAAAAAAAAAAAACCGGCCGAACGGGCAAAGAATTCCTGTTGCGTTGTAAAGTATATAAAAAAGTAATGCAGAGCAACGAAGTAATCAAAATGAAAGTCTGACGGGAAGAAGCTTCTGTTATCATTAAAGGATTTTTGTACGAGAGAAGAACGAGAGAACGAGAGAGAGAGGATCCCCCCGCCGCCGCATCTGTCCTTTATTCATATACGTGTTTGGGATATACGGTGCCGTGTTGAAGCACTCTTTTTTCTTTTTCGAATTTATAAAACTAAAGTTGCTCCCTTGAACCTCTCAGTTTATCTACAGAGTTCGAACAGCACACACGTACGCGTTTCGAGTAAATCGCGATTCAGTGTATATGAATATGAGTTGGCGTGTTTTTTCGTTGTTGTGTTGTTGTGTTTGAAGTTATATTTCATATCGCTTCATTTTTGAACATTATATCAAAATGATTCGGTGGAAGGAACCGATTGTTTCCAAAAACACGAGTATTTTCGCGTGTGTGTTTTTGATCACTACGATTCAGGTAAGAAAAATAATACGTACGAATATGTACACGTACAAATTTGTTATGAAATAATACCAGTTCTTCTTTTACGTACGTGTATGTTTTTTTCCCACGGGAAATTCTGATAAAAGTTCAATAATCCACAAAACCAACTGTGCTTATATTTGTTGCTTTACAGGTCTGCGAAAGTTTAGGAGGAGTGTTTGAATTACGTTTACGCGAGTTTTCAAATCCTTCAAACACTGACATGGATGGGAACTGTTGTGTTTCAAGTGAATCAAGTGAGTTAGTTAAACAGTGCACCGCTTGTATCACGCGGTTTAGAGTTTGTGTCAAACATTACCAAGTTACTATTGACCACAATCCACCATGTACGTTTGGAGAGGATAACACTAATTTCATCTCTGGAAACACTATTAATCAACAGTTCAACTTTCCATTCAACTTTAGATGGCCTGTAAGTCCTTTTAATCGTTACTTTACGTTCCTTCTATGTAATCAAGCTACTTTTTTTTCTTACCTTCTCCGTCCCCCTTTTTTTTTCGTTTCGCTACTATACTAATCTTCTTTTCATTCGTATCTAATCTCTATTAATTTTCTTGCATTATTAAGGGATGAAAAAAGAGAGAGAGAGAGAAAAAAAAGATCAAGAGCGAGAAGAAGTTTTAAAAAAAAGGGTACGCGTTATTATAAAAATTATATCTCGAGTGATTTACAAGTATTTTGTGTCTCGGAAGCAGCCTAGGTAGTTTACTTGTAAAAATTTTCACCACGCCCCGGCTCACGATCCAGTAACTCAAGTTTTTACAGCACGATAATAATCGGAATTGCAAAGTATAATGATTTTTTTTTCGATTCCAGACCGTATTTATGCATTTTAAGTGCACCGAAAAGAAATCACGCTGACTATACACAGGAGCGTTGTAAAACCGGGTTTTTTTTATCCTTCTTAACGTTACTTTTTTTTAAAATATGTTTCGTAAGCTCAGCAGTGGTCATTATAATTCACTCAGTACACTACTGTGCCAGTCACGATTGTACGTACCAAAAGAGAAAGAGTTTTTTTTTTTTGGTACTTTGTTCCGTATCCCGTCGAGACTTGTTACTTTTTTTTTTCTCTCTCTCTATCGTTCGTTGTCTTACACACAAGAATGCGTGCATAATTTTACATTCCCGAAAGATTTTTTAAAACAATACGACTACTCGTAGTATTATATGATCTCATTTTTAGCTAGATTTTATCTAACTTGATTGTTTGACATCATGACTGCGTAAATACGAACGATTCATCAAAAGTGATCGACTTGTTCTGTACTTTGCCTTCTTGTTCTTGAAACCTATCAATCGAGGAACCCTTATATGCAGCTGTTTTCTCACGTAAGAAAACGAAAGATCACTCCTGTTGAACGCGCAACAATCATGTTTTTTCCAAAAATTAAAACTATCGCATCTTGTGTCGGACGGACGGGACCCTCTCTTTACGTTTCGTGTGTGCTTTTTTTTTACCTGTGTGACCCTTAAGTTTACAGTAGTAGGTTTTTAGAAGTGCTTCTGAAACCGTGGGAACGAAAAATATAAAACCTTTTTTTTTCTCTTCTCTTTGCGCTTCTTGGTCTTCTTTGAACCTTTTTTTTTCTCTTCTCTTCTCTTCGTCGTCGTTCTCTCGGGTTAGTTATCCAGAGAAAATCAGACCATATCGCCGTAGCGATTTAATAAGCTTGTGTACGCACGTCTTGAAGGGGAGCACGGCGTCTTGATGATGTTGAGGGCTTCTATTTTTTTTTTACAATTATGTTTTAATGTTATGAATGGTTTCTTGACAGGGTACATTTTCCCTCATCATTGAAGCTTGGGCTTATAACTCACCTGCTGCTGGGTTTGTTGCTACGGGACCGAGTAATAGTTTTACTTCAAACGCTACTATACTGCATGGTAAGTCAATCAATATGAAAATGTTTCTCAGGAAACAGGAAATATGAAAAACAGTTGGAGAGCTTCTACGATAAGCGTCTTCCTTTTCACGTGATCGCATAAATATCACAGGAAGGACGCGTATATACCAACGCGATTCTGATTCTAAAAGTTTTTAAGATTAAGTTTCCAGATTATCAGGGCCGTGGGATGTATGATAACCCGTTGATCTAGTTTCTATACGGTTGTGTTTGTTTTGTTTTTTTTTTTTACCATTAGACCCAACATCTCGTCGTTTGATATCTCGTATGGGGATTCAACAATACTTGGATGTTGGTGAAGAATGGCGTCCACGTGAATGGAAAGGAAATGAAGGTCAAAAATCCTTGAAATACGAATACCGGGTTACTTGTCTTCCGGACTACTATGGTGAAGCTTGTGACAAAACATGCCGGGCAAGAAACGATACTTTTGGACACTACACATGCTCTGAACAAGGGGACAAAATTTGTCTTCCTGGATGGAATGGATCGTATTGTGAGAAACGTAAGGATGTTTCCCGGATGGGTTTTCTATTTTTTTTTTCTCTACTCTTATACTATTTTTCCGGCTCTTCTGTTAAAAAGTTTTAGCATTATCTTTTACATCCGCTGCTATGCGCGTACTGCAGCTGCTGGGTATCTAAACCGGACTAACAAGAATACACATACGTACGATTTTTTCCGTCCTGTAACATAAAAACTGGACGATTATGATGGTTCTTCCACTGCTGCTGTTGCTGCTGCTGCTGCTACTTTTTTTATACTTTTAAACTGCGCTCTCGATCCCTTTTCACGAAAAAAAAAAGTCGTGACCAAATGATTTTTATTCTTAAGAAACGAGTAAGAAGTAAAGAAAACTGTGGTACTCGTACCTGTGATGATGAGTGTGATGGTGGTTTGGTACACAGAAGCGTTATATCAAGGTAAAAACTCACTGGCCTGGAACAGTAGAAAAATGTATAAATTTCTTCCCATGCCGTGTAGCTACACAATCAAGAAAAGATTATTTTAAAAAGAAGTTTTTTTTTTTATACTTCTCTCGTTTGCTCGGTTGTTCGTTCCTTTTGTGTGTGCAGCCATTTTTGTTTCGTTCAAAATTCTCTCAACTGTCCCTTTTCATTATGTAACGTTGCACATACACATTAGCGTGATATTATTCACGGGTTTTAAATATAAAAAAATTTTTTTTTTTATACACACACGTTACAAAATATTCTGTTTCTTTTTAGTTCTGCTTCATGCGCTTATGCGTTGTTTCTAAGCGTTTCTTCTTCTTCTTTGCGGTTTTTTATACGAGCGGGTGGATTGAAGTGTACATGTACTCGGGGGTTTATATATTTTTTATTTTTCTATCGTTTCTGGATAAAATAAAGTGTATAAAAAATTACAAGCCATTTTGCAGATGGCGTGTGTATATATGTTCACCCGGGGACTACTGGTAAAAATACCCTGACAGATGGTCATCGTACAAGCTTCCCCATCTGGCACGTGCCCTAGCGTTAGGATTTCGCGTAATATGTTGCTTAGGGGGTTGGGATATAACGTTATACAGTCAGGATAAAAACCAACCACTACTACCACACCGGATATTATACCCGTACGTGCAATCGTANAAAAAAAAAAAAAAAAAAAAAACTTTTTTGTATGTTTGAAGGTCGAAAACCATTCGTATTCGTATTCGTTGCATGAGGAAGTTTCGTTACTTAATTAACACGCGATTTTTCAATACAAACGCATAAGAATGTATAATAAATTCCCCTACCGTCGCGCCACGTAAAGTACTTCATTCATTCGTACGATAAGTCGCGTCTAAAAGTCGCGTTTTTATACACGAGAGAAAGAAAAAAAGAAAAATCTCTACAAGTCCCCGATCGTCCCTTCACTAAAACCGTCGTCTGGTTTGCAGCTGCAACGCATGTACCCAGCTGCTTATAGGTCAGTACACACATCTGTCTGTGGGGAACACTACCACCACCACCACCAGAAAATACACACATATACTTTTTCCGTTGCAAAATCTGCAAGGTTATAGTACATCAAAAATATATTATACTTGAGCGTTTGCCAAGAAACATTTTTTTTTTCTAAAAAACTATTTTTCTTTGCTTCTGTTTCTAATCAAAAACGTTTATGAGAAGAGAAAAAGAAGAAAAAAAAAACCTAAAAATATAACTTTAAAAAATAGGGGGAAAAAAATCACAACACGCATGGTACAAAACCTTGATGAGTAATATGTCCGGATAGAGAAGGGGAGAGCTTTTTTATGTAGTAAAAAAAAGTCTTAACGGACCCGGGTTTTATGCATCTGGTACTCTTTTAAAAAACTCAAAATTGTCGTTGTATCTCCAGTGAGTTTTTTAAAACACGAAATTTCCTGAACCATAATGAACTGCCACACGTAATGAAGTGCTTTAAAACATTCCAGCGGTCTTAATTTCACGGCAATTTTACGTGCGTATACATACGCATCAACGCGACCTAGTTAGTATGCATAGGCGTACGTATGTGTCTGTTTCCTTACATTTCCTTGCTTTCTTGATGTGTTTATTTTAAACATAATTGAGTGTTTCATTTTTTTTTTCTTCTTCTCTCTTTTACACAGCAATTTGCCGACCTGGCTGTACAGGAACATGTGCGACCCCTGGTACATGCGATTGTCACCAAGGATGGGAAGGAGAATATTGTACTGAGTGTATAAGGTACCCAGGATGCAAACATGGACGATGTACTAACCCTTGGGAATGTAATTGCGAAGAAGGATGGGGTGGACTTTTCTGCAATCAGGATCTCAATTACTGTACAAACCATAAACCATGCAGAAACGGTGGAACTTGTTTTAACACTGGACAAGGTTCTTACACTTGCTCATGTCCTGTTGGGTATACTGGAACTGACTGCGAAACTAGAGCGGACGGGTGTACGTGTATGAATGGCGGCACTTGCAGGGTAAATTGATTAATCATATTTACATGACTCATTTATCACCCGTATTTTGACTAATAAGTTTGAACGATAACAGGAAAATAGTACGGCCGTGTTCTGTTCTTGTGCTGAGGGTTGGAGCGGACCAAATTGCGAGATTGCAAGTTTCAGCTGCGACAGTACTATAAATCCATGTGTAAACGGTGGAACATGTACTGAAGAGTTTAACGGACAGTCCAATTGTATGTGTCCTCCTGGGTTTGCTGGTGTTCGATGTGAAACGAGCATCTCCGACAACGTATGCCAGTGTCAAAACGGTATGTGTACAAACTACACAAAAAAAAATTCATACAATTCGAGAAAAAAAAATTCTAAACCACCGTGTTTTTTGTGTTGTAGGTGGAACATGTACGAGTACTGGTGACTGTATTTGCACACCCGGGTATTTCGGGTCAAAGTGTTCGAGCACTGATGACGTTTGTGGAAATGTTGTGTGTTCAAACGGTGGAACGTGTGTGAATCAAAAATCAAGTAAAATCACGTTACCCCGGTTCGTTTGTGCGTGTGCATTGGGATGGACTGGAGAATTTTGTACGATCCCTGTCGATCTTTGTGCAACGTTACCATGCGCTAACGGTGGTTCATGTGTATCGTTACCACAAAGTAAATACAAATGTGAGTGTCCAAAAGGATATGGAGGTCAAGACTGTTCAGAACCATGCGATTGTGACAACGGTGGGATATGTAATCTTCCCAACATTTGTGAATGCCCGCCTGGATACACAGGACCTAAATGTAATACGTCTACAAACGTTACAAAGCTTACGGTAGGAGGACCAATCATCGCGTCTTCAAGACAAGATGAATCGTTAAGTGCAAGTCACGTGATACTTGTCGTTTGTGTTTCTGTTGCTACACCTCTGTTAGTCGTCGTTGCTGTTGCTGTTGTGTTGATACTCAAGAAACGGAAACGAGCAGAACAAAAACGTAACGATGAGTTAGCCAGGAAGCAAAATGAACAAAATACGTTGCACTGTGTCACTAAAAAATGTATTGATCAACATATGATCGTTAATACGTTTGAAGATAATATCAATCCTGGGAATAATCCAAGAGGAAATAAAACTAGTAATTTGGACCTATCGTTTAAACCTGAACAAACTTGTAAGAATTATAAATCAAATACAAACGTTGCGTCTGAGTATCCTTCCACGCTTCATCATGACCCTAAATCGTAAGTTTACAAATATTTTATGATTATGCTTTAAGTGGTAGCTCGATATTCCAAGTATCTAATTTTTTTTTGCAATATTTTTTGTAATTGCAGTGAATATGCGTATGGAAATAGCGAATGTGGAGGAGGTTCGCCAAGTTTGTATGCACCACATTTCGTAGGTGTGTCATGTCCTCAGCAACAGCAGCAGTCACAAAACGGTGGTGGAGGTGGTGGTGGTGTGATGCGTGGAAACGCTTCCCGGTATAGTACGTATTCGTACACGTTAGCGCCAGGTTTAACTGGAGGTTTATCAACAGCAGCGCTACGAAATAGTTTAATAAATTCTTCGTCGTCGTCGTCGGAGCACACGTCTCCAGCGTCAAGCGCGTGTTCAAATTCTCCTTCAGGAGGCTTTAGTGTTAATTTAAATAATAATTCTCCTGTGATTAGTCACTCGATAGAGATAAAAAATAATAACTATGCTACAGAAGTATGACGATAGGTTTATTTTTGACGGAAAAAAGAAAGAAATTTTCTATACGTCTGTAGGAATTCTTTTCTTTTTTTGATATATATATACACGTTTAACCTGACATATTTTTTTATCGAGTGATGATGATTATATATGATGTTGGATTCTCTTTAGATAATTTATGAAAATGATCTCCCAAAGACTGTTGTACGATTTTTTTGCTTTTGTTTGTTGTTTATTGTTTTTTTTTTTTGCTTTGTTAACACACGCAGTATACCGTATAGTCAAATTTATGTAAATGTGTTTGTAAATTAAATTTAAATATCCCCGTGTTTTAAACACGAGAGAAAAGAAATAATAATAATAAAAAAACACACAGATTTAAGTAAAAAAATTAATTCTAACGAGTTATTGTGTTAAGTAGTGGGTGGTGCTTCGTGACCACACACATTCGAACACCGATAAACACCCGTGTTCACCCGACCGTTCATTTTGTTAATTCATCGAGTTTAAAATCATGGGAGGTTTTTATGTTATACTCTGGAATGCATGTCTTTAAAGTTTTGAAGAATATATAAGTAGCCATTGTGTTTTGCTACGTTTTTTTGTACACAATATGCCCTGGAGGCAAATAACTTTCTGCCTGTGAGCAGTCGCGCATGAGTTTTTACTTGGCTCCCGATTTTCTTATTTTTTTTTATACACATCAGCAGACCCTTAACGCATTCCATCACAATATCACGTAATTATCACATGACAGGTGACATCAACGCATAACTCATCATCACGACATTACGTATTGATTACTATTTTACTCCGTGCGTTACAAATCTCTTCTCTTCATAAATCAAGACCATTTATAACTCCCTGTCACTCAATTATATACGACAATTTTTTTTTACCTTCTTCGTTTTTCTTCGAAGAAAAATTGGGTAAACTGGCGTTTTTTTAAAGGATTTTTTTGTTCCATGTGTGTAACCAACTGACGCTTGGATGTTACGGATGTGCTTAGGTTGAAGATATTCTTGTTTACGATCCGATTAATTAGGAAAAGTAAAAAAAAAAGGTTAGAAAAATTGTCTGGAACTTGGAATGAACACAAATTTGTTTTTCCGTATATTAACGTTGTTTGTTGCGCTTAGAATTTTCTTTTTACCACGCACGTGATATCATTGAATTATGTATATTCATCTTACAACATCAACTGCATCGGGTCTTTTGCAATGTGGATAATTGAATCCAAAATTAAACTTGAACAGGTTAACATAAAGGGATTTGGAATATTTTTGTTCTTGCTTGCACAAAATGACGTAACGTGGTACTTTTTTTCTTTCACGAATTTTTAACACTCGGATTTTGCCAGGAGTTAATTTCAATCATACATCGACAGGTTCAAACTTAATGTAAGGGCTAGTATCATAAATGCTCAAATTAAACTAAGATCGGGCAAAGGAACTCGGATCCAAACGATTTGTTACGTCGTCTATTGCCAATAGTCAATAGTCCTAATTGTAAGATCCCTGAACGTGGAAACACACACATAAGTGTAGTGTAAACAATGAGCAAGAAGGCCAAGTAAAAATAACTATTTATTTTGCTTGCATTTATTTATTTTTCGTACACGAATGATTTATTAGTTAGGAAACATAATTTACATAATTTCCAAGATTCAGGAATTGCTCTGGGATTATTAGCAGTTTTATGGGCATAGGAAATAAGATTAATCGTGTTCGTATGAAGATTCAGTGTAAAAATTCAATATTTACAGTCCAATCTGTCTATAAAAGGCACCCAAGGGCAATATAAAAGTTGCGTTTAATAAAGAATGTTATTCATAAGGAGGGGGGAAATACATGGAGTAAAATACAGATTGGACAACAGAAAGGATATGAGTTTAATAGACATAGGTTCTTTTATAGAACGGCCTTTTATAGACAGATTAGACTGTATACCCATGGGTTATGATGACGTTCATTCAAATCGGTTGACGGTAAATAACAGTGTTTCAATGGATTTTAAAAACTTTAACGATTGGAAGGGAAATGTGTTGTACAGGAAATCCATATATGAGCACTTGTGCTCGAGCCAAGAGCACGATTTGATATGCAAGGGGGCTGAACGAGAAGTCATATAAAAATACAAATTATTTTCGCTAATTAAGTCAAAATTTGGTGAAGCGTTTCGAAATACATATGTGATATTGTGTCGTAGATGTTATCAGTACGAATAAGAAACGTTTTATCTGTGATTTGCCCAATGTTAAATCTCAATCAAAAATTTTACTGTACAGTAATACAAACGTTTAATTCTGGAACCAATTACAATGTAATGTAGCACGGTCACCGAAATATATATTTGACTTAAAATGTACAGTTGATTCTTGAACAGGAACTCCTAAATATGGGCTACATATGAGGTTATTTATACGTGTTGTGGAAAACATGTGAATGAAACTAATATGGAGCTTCTACAAGTATGGTTCCAAAGATAGGTGATTTTTTTTTCGCTTTAATTTTATTTTCAGAAAAAATTATGCTTGATGTGATTAGAGTTATGCAAATTGTATGCGTTATTCAATTAACAAACGTGATAAACTCGATAAACTCGGCGAACGGTGTGGGGTGTTCATCTGTACGGGAAAACCGGAACAAACAAACGTATAAATTTCATTTTGTAGTTTCATGAGCTCGTATGAGATGGGGCGATGAGTGTTTGCGTGAAACAAAAGCTTCTGTTTCACCGCCTTTTTGATACAAAAAGAAAACCGGTTATATATATTTTTTCGTATCGTTTTTATATACTAAAGTGGATCTACACAATACGTATACTGAATATTTTATCACGTATAGGGTATTGTAACCTTAATTTATATTACATGAAATGAAATCGAGAGGTTTCAAAAACTGCGTGAAGAACAACATGTTTAAACGTTGGTACATAAGTATGAGACGTGCAAGGCATATTAGGATTTTATTTTTCCGTAACTGTGAACTTGAGTGTGAAACGTTGAAAAGGATAATGAACACAAAAATCAAATTGTAAAAATTTCGTCAAATCTTAATTGACTTGGTGAAGTTCCTCTTATACTGGCTGCGTTTCCACGTTGTATTGCGAGGGATAAGCGTATATGAGATTTAATTTAATATGATGAGCTTTGAGCTTTAAAAAAATAATTTAAACAACATTTTCAGCAAAAAAAAAAGAGTAAAAAATAACTGGCTGCGTTTCCACGTTGTATTGCGAGGGATAAGCGTATATGAGATTTAATTTAATATGATGAGCTTTGAGCTTTAAAAAAATAATTTAAACAACATTTTCAGCAAAAAAAAGAGTAAAAAATCTTAAAATACATATAACCCTTACTCTATAACTATAAATTTTTCTTTCAATTGAAAACTTTAGTAAAGTACAACATATATACGAAAACAAAAACATAACATAGCAAAAAATACACGCACGAATAAATGTTGTTAACAAAATATCCACAAAAAAACGCTAAAAAAATGGCTAATGAATTAAAAATCGTATGTTAAAAAAAACATCATGTCGTAACGGTGTACCGTTACAGACACCGGTGGTGTGTAGTAACAAGATGTGAAGTAAGACGATAGGGGGAAANAAAAAAAACATCATGTCGTAACGGTGTACCGTTACAGACACCGGTGGTGTGTAGTAACAAGATGTGAAGTAAGACGATAGGGGGAAAATCACATAAAGTTTGAGTGAAAGAAACTTGAGACGGTGAAAGGCGAGCGCGTTTCAACTTATTACCGATTTAATGTGGATGGGTTTGTTTAAACGTGAAGTTGACAGGTTTATTCGAACGTGTTCTTGAATATTTTGACAGGTTTGCTTTCTCCACGGGATATTAGTGAGTAAATGGATGCTATTTTTTTTTTTCGCAAGATTCTTGAGTGTTCGCTTTTGATATTGAAAAAGGGGGAGAAACTCGTGTAAACAAACGTTAGATATGTTGTGCATTTTATACAAACGCTCATCAATCAACGATTTTATATATGTTTTTTTTTTGGCAAATCAAACATACAGTTGTAGAATAGTAGGGGTTTTGAAACATTTTTGATTACGTACTAACATTTATACTCGTAGTAATGTAAACGGATGAATTACGTGTATGATTCTTCAAAAATAGGATTGTGTGTAGTTTTTACGTACCAACCACGACAATGTATCGCATATTCGAAAGATCCATGCATTTCTCTTTTTATTTTCTGGATAAAATAAGTGATTTCAATAACCCAGATTATTGAGCACGATATTAGAAGAAATAATTAAAAAATATGCACGATAATTATTGTTTACGTACAAAAATTAACTATATTTCCTGATAAATTCTAAACTGATTGAACGTATGAATGCAGTGCAAGCAATTAAATTCTCCTTCGAAAAATATCATTGATCGTTTATGAGCATATCTTGTGTATTTACCACATGTAACAAATTGTTTATGGATAAAAAAGAGATATCAGTAATACAAACTTGAATCAGATATTAGAAAACCATTTAAGAAATGATAATTTAACGATTAAGCGTTGCCCAATAGATGGTAACACGCCTGCCTGACTTGAATCTTTATAAGTCATGGGAATAAGAACATGTTCCTTCTCGTTAGTTGAACATTTGTATGATATAAATCATTAATGTATAGTAAAATAAACCACATAATTTTTTTATTCTCTCACTACAGAGTCGG
>VICI01003751.1:0-12443 GCA_019593645.1 Akabosia matsudoensis
TTTTTACGTTACTTCAGTTTTACGTTACGATGGCACATGAGATGTTTTTTTCTCAAATGGATGGTGCCTTTCCAATGTCACTTTTATCTCAAAAGTGGAGTTGTAACGTCACCATGGTGGCGACGTTGGAACGTCACCAGGCGAAGTCTGGTGGGTCTCTTCCTCTAACTGTCATATATCACCAGTCGCCTTTTTTATATCTGTACATGGCTAATCAATTGCCTTCCCTCAACAAGCACGACCAAGGTCCATGTTGACAATTGCAATAAATAAAGCAGAGACCATGCTATAATGAAAGTACAGTAACACATTTTCCAGTCATATGCACTAATGGATACGCTGATATCCTTTTTTATTACTCGTAAATCATCTAAATATTTTCAGTCGCTTCTGCATGTATTAGATCAAAAATTTCTAAAATAACTCTCAATTGAAAATTATTAAAAAATGCAGTGAATTTAGAAAAACAAGTTTTCTTCTCCTAGAGGGTTCTGGAATTACGTGTATAAGTGCATGAAAAGCTGAAAAGAAATGTGACCATACGGTCGTCGTCTAGCTTAGCTCAGTCAGTTTACAATTAAAATGCATGCTGTATTCGCATTTGTCTGTGTGGGTTATTCGCTAAACACCGGAAGTGAAAACATATATTTTTGACAGCGACCGTGGAGGCATATATGTTATAGTCCATTTTCAATAATGGACGCAATGGCGACATTATAGCCACATTATTGGGCGTAGCGTGTGAAGGCTTCTATGCATTCATGACATTGAAATTGTTGCTGGTTGGAAACGTTTCGAATTTTAACGCAAGTTCGAAGGGGTTTGCCATCACGGACAAAACGATGTGATACCAGCTGTTGTGATACCAGATGAAGTATTAAAATTGTGCTGAAATATTACAATTTCAAGCTTTCAAATTAAAGCCTACCCGACCTTTTTTGGCAATCCTCCAGATGGAAATTGGGGATGAAGTAGCGGAAGAGGAGTAGAAGCAGCTCAAATGCAATCGGTAGCATTGTGCATTGTAGCATTCGCATGCAGCACCAAATCAGGTAGCTTACCTCCGCCCTGTGCGCCCACCTTGAAAAATGACATATCAGTTTTTATGCTGTGTGGTAAGAACCTAATGTTGAATGCTTTCATTCATTTCCGGTCAAAAGTGAATGACGACTTCAAACACGTGGTCGGTTAATGCATGTAAACATGTTTCTATTGTAAATTCATATTATCTTAGTCTGAGTTCAAATTTTTCAAGATCTAGTTCATCTTGAGGCATTTAGTTTTACCATCAAGAGCTGCATGTAGATTATTATATATTACAAAAATTAGCTCATTAGAACCGATCTTTTATTTCAGATAAACATTTCACAAATGGCCACTCCAGCTTTTATTGACTAGACCCAGTAGCTAACTTCTGTGTTCTCTTACACTAGCACATGTTTTCCTAATAAGCGCTACTAAGTTTTATAATTATACAACACACAAATACGCTATATTTTTAATCGGCTGCGCATGTGATATTTAACTGGTCATTTTTGTCAAGAAAATTCCTTTAATGCATCTTTACTAATCCCTTATTAATTGCTTGATGTGCCAAGCCAATTCGGAACGTGTCCCTTTGTAGCCGTATCCATAAGATTACAGCATAGCATTAACATATATTGCCTGAAAGTACATTATAACTTATCGATGGAAATATTTAACAAATGTAAAACAGTAAAAAATATTTATTAACTACCACATCTGGTTTTGTAAATCTTCATTTATCCTTCAGAACAAACCTTGAAATGTTTATCATCGTCAATAATCATGATTGCAAGAATATGTACTAAAAACGCAAGTTTACTACGACGTTCATTGTAATTGTAATATTTTCCGGCCGGTTCAAAATCTTGACCCCTTTCACTAGCTACAAATAATTTATTAATATAATTAACTTTACGTGCAATAAGTTATTACAAACTATATAAACTATTTTAATCAACAATACTCAACCAATTCAACATTTCAATTACACAATTTCATTTGCAGATATTCTCAATAGTCTATCTTACGAGAACGAACACAAGAGTTACAAAAATGTTAAATCTAGCTAATTAATTTATTAATATGTAATCTAGACAGAAAAGTATTCAAGCGATGTATCGTTCACCTTTGTACATATGAAATAATGTTGGTTTCGAATACGTTAGTTTTATAACAGCATCATTGCATTATGCATTGTACGACGTTAAGACTAGGGTCTGATCAGAGTTTGTTGCAAGCTTCCATTGTTGTTTTAAACTATGTATATTGCCGGATCATTTGCTCCAACAATAAAAAGAATACAACCAAAGAAATACAACCCTCGATCAAGAGGTACACTGGTCCGGAATATCTAAAATGGAATGTTGTCGCTTGTGTGCTCTCCCACCAACCACACATAGTCAACTGTGACCCCACGAACGAAGTCCTCTGAGCGATTTCCTTTCATTTGACGACCTACTTGCAATTATCCATTTCTAGGGAGCCGAGATCTAGCTGACCAAAATATTTTGCCCGAAGCAAGAACAGACTTATTCCGCGTATGAGCACGCAAGGATGAGAACATAAAAATGCATACGAACGCTTACGAATAAGATGCAAATGTGCAGTGAAATTTGTTGATTACAGAAAGCTGGTGGATGTTACCAGTAATGGAGACACGTGCAGCCATTCGAACGTCGATAAGTGAACACAGAAGTTGACAAATTTTTGGTAAGCCAAGTATTGGCTCCTTGGTAACAGATAATTGTAAGTGGGGTGTCAAATTATAGGGAAACGTTAAGAGGACTCGGTTCTTGGGGGTTGGAGTTAACCACGTGTTGGTGGGAGACCAAACAATTGACAACACACGAATCGCCCATAATATTAGCCCCGATTTGACAAAAAAAATTACAGTCGAATAACTTTTCAGTGACTAAATGGTCAAGTATATTTCGAAAAAACGCATTTTTACGTATCAATAGATATTCGACTATGCATTGATTTGCGAGTCGCGTTACGTAAAACGCATTCTACGTATTTGAAATTTAGTTGAAGGGGCTCACTAATCTTTTGGCATTGTGGACAATAAGGTATTATGAACGAAGGCGTCTTAATGTACAAAATATGCTACTATACTTTTGACTATTTTTTTAAAAAATTGGGTGAACCTAATATTATAAGGTATCAAAATAATAAAAATCTAGTAACGTTCGGGTTTATTTTTTTGTATGTCTTCATCATCATCTTCGAGAAACCATCTTACATGTTGTATTTTGCTCCTTCTCGATAATTCCTTTGACCTCCTATTTCAAAAATATTTCGGGAGTTAACAAAGCATGAACTTCAAATGGAGCGTTTTGAAAAACCTTGTTCACAACTATATGAGGTATCACAACGGTACTGGAATCAGTTTCCTATAATAGTAATCCCAACATTAATTAGAGCCAATTTTAATTTTACAATTTCAAGTGTAGTTCAAACCTAATTTTGGTTGACCATTGATTGGACCATTGTTTTGGTTTGTCGGTTTGGTATTGTCGGAGCAGGTAATCTGGACTATTTACTTGATAAGCGGGAACCGAATTACTGTTTCCGGAAACCTAAGATAAAAAATTAGTACCCGGTGTACCGTCAGAAAATGTATTTTCACGACAAAATTTGTTAAGACAGAGTGAAGTTCAACAATCGCAGCGGCTACAAATTTTTATCCTAGGTTTCCGGACACAGTAACATGTCTCATGCATGAATACAGAAAAAATGAAGGGCGGCCCGCTAGTCAGTAGATACATGATATGTGTGCTAAGTAATGTGAATATTCGCACAGAAAAGCTTTCGCGTAAATGCTTGTATGCCTACATGATTTCTCTGACACTTTAATAATTGGTAACTAATGGTTTTGTAGTTACGATAATTCCCTTTATGTGATCTGGACAAGTTTTGTATCATGATCACAAAATGAGCAAAACATGGTTGCGTTGTAACACCCATGTTTTGCCCTATTTATTCTAGAAATTAATCCGTCCGTGCGGACAAACGAAATACATCAGTGCGTAACTCTTTTTTCGATCGGAGGATTACTTCTACGAAATATGATACTGAAACACTCAAACAAATATACCAGTTTGCATTGAAAATAAACTTTTTTCAACGATATGGAAAAATATTCCTCTCATAGCCATTTTATGAAGCAATTGTTTTTGTTAACGGCTAATGGTGTAGGTTTCCGGTGGCTTGTGCTGGTTTCTTTGATTTTCTTAGAGATCAAGAGTAAGGAAATTATAAGTACTAGCACCAGCTCTCCCATATGCTAATATAGTAAACTTTGGATTTCATCATAGATGGAAAGTACCAGGATTGATATTAACATTAGCTTAGCACTCAAGTGAAGAACTACGAATTCTTTTCCTTGTTTCTTTTATCAAATTGCTCCAAAGTACATCAGAACGCAACTGCCAATTCGTTAGGTACAAGTATAGAGTAGCAGAGAAAGTATGTAAAGATACCAGCATTTAAATACGTAAGCTCTTTTGTAGAAAAACCCGTACCTATACGTATTATGCCGAAACCAGTTAAATTAAGTATACATGACGCTCGGTACACCCTTAAACACTGATTTCACATGTTTACGGTAACATTTGATACTTCCGATTCCTCTTAAAATAAAACAACTTAAAGGGCTGCTTAAAGACGCCGTTGTATTATCATTTTAAACCACGCTGTTTGCGCGAATCATTACTTTCTTCTCCTTATTCTGTTGAGTTAAGAGTTGTGCGTGCATGATGCTTGCTTCCGAGCTCCTTTGTTTCTTTCCAAAATGATTGCTGGGGTAATAAGGTCCAGATGCTGTTCGCTCTGCGGCTGGGTGGCGACCATGCAAACGGTCATTCTTATCTGGAAGTCCCCCAATGTCTCTGATTCGCACTGAATTTCCATTCGAGCAGCATGCTCGGCTGTGTATGCTTGAGGAATGGTGGTGATTCCCCAACGATGACTTTACACTTGATGTGGGTAAAGTAGAGGATGTGGTGAAAGTTGACTGTCTACTAAGGTGGCGATCAAGTAAGCGACTGCGGCGTTGATGATTGATGCTGCAACCCAAAGCCTTGAGGAATGCTTCTCGAAATTTGGAACTCATCACGTTGTACAAAATTGGGTTGATTGCAGAATTAAAATATAGCATGACTCGGCAAAAATAAAGAATACTGTAGTACACCTCCTGACCCATGTTCTCAACGGAGGATGGCGGTGCAAGAATAATGTACGCCGTGAATATGCGGAATGGGAGTAGGCATATAAAAAAGAAAAATACCACTGTGGCCAGCATCATCACCACCTGTGTGAAAATTAGTAAAAAAACATCATAAAGAACAGAAATTAACCAGCCTCTTTGCAAAAACTCCCTGTTTTTTAAGTATTTAGAAACAACAATGTTCAAAAAGAAAAGAGTACGTTTATTTGAATTCATATTATTTTTTTTAATGAACGGTCATTATTGCGTTGCATTGATATTGTATCCTTAAATGTATTTTTGTATTTTTAACAGAATGTCTGTAAGGCGTAAGGATGGAAATTCACGCAAGCGACAGTAAAAACAATCATCATCTCAACAAATTTCTCATCTACTATTCAGAATAGTTTACAAAGGAAGATTACGCATCGTCATAGTATAGTCATGATCTTATAAATATGGAAGACCTCTCACCTGTCGTCTTGAACGCATGTTGGGGTGATCCGGACAATACCGACCAGCGCCCGATGGATCAGTCATGAGATGTTTAGAGATGACCCAGTATAGTCCAACAAGTGCAATCAATGGCAGAAAGAAAAAAACTGTGATTGAAGCCAAAAAATAAAATGCCGACCAGAATGATGTTGCCTGAGTGAGACAAGCGTTATGAATAGAGCTGTCCAAATATGGGAGGCTCCTATATTGCGCAATAACTAAAACCGGGCTGAAAATTAACAAAAAGCAAGTTGTATTAATCAAAACTGATTGGCTTAAGCCTATACAACATTGTAACCATCCATCGTCAACTTCTATAGCCGTAATTGATGTACATACCAATTGTTAATTCATCATTTCACCTTTCTGACTTTATTATTATGGATGGTATACAGGTTAAGGTTTACACAATGATTTCCATATTTGATTCATTGTTTTCAAATTAAATATTGGTTGCTTCATAATACTACCTTGTAGCTAAAAATCCAACAATCCAGATTCCAACGCAAACAAAAACGGCGCGCTGTTTTGTACATGTGTAGTTGGCTCGAAGTGGTCTGCAAATCGCGATATATCTTTCCAGACTGATTGCCAATATGGTAAGAACTGATGCATGTGCCACAGACAGTTCTGCAAATGGGACCAGTTTACCTAGAACGATTAAGATTGAAAAAGTCAGGAATTGTGAAGCCAAAATCGAGACATATGTAAGTTAGGAAAACGACATGATTCCATTCTTAGCAAAAATATCATATTCGCATAATTAATTGCTCGGACCTTTCCATCTTATGCCGGATTTACATATTTTCATTCTTTAATTGGTATGTTTTTATTCAAACGAATTTTAGGCAAGGATGAGTGAATTTCCGTTATCAGTTATATGTTGTATGTATTTTGATCGTATTTAATTTATTCCTATTATAGCTGGGCTATTATTTTCAAGCATCAGGGCGCTTTAGAAGAGTGGTGAGTGCCTTGGACAAAGAGAGGGCGGCCATGCTTCAATTCCGGTGGGTTGGACCCCAATCACTCCTGTACAGCTCCTCGTACGTGGGTGACCTCATAGATAATTACATAATTGCAACGAGAAAATAATGCAAGAACTTATTAGCCTTATAGGCGTGATCGAGCTTCAAGAGGTTCGAGTTTCCATTTCTATGCTTATAATCGGGAAATTGAATGCAAAATCTGCCTTTACCAGGACGGGAAGGCGGGATACATGTGGAGGTGGAATCAAATTACAAAATTCGTAGCAATGGCATAGAAATTTGGAGATTTGCCGTATTTTATTTTATTTTCAAAAAGTTTTCATGTAATTGCTGCTGGATTTACCCGTACTAGCTCCCAATATTGACATTATGCTTGAAAGCGAGCTACATTTGGCGGTTCAGCTTTAACGGGCAAAATGAACAAGAAAATACTATTATTCGGAGCCGGCTCTTACATGAATTACTACGGTCACGGTGTATATGTTTGTCAAATAGTTCAGCCTGTACTTTTCAGTGAGATTAATCTAATCTATCTGTTTTTGGAGTATTTTAGAGTTGCTAAACATATTTCTCCTAATCGTGTAACTTTAGGCGTAATGCATTTCTGTTTCTGGTTAATGAGACCACTAAATGGATATTTGTTAGGCTACCGGAGTGCCCTATTGTGCCCTAGAGAAAGATTTGATCAAAGTCTACGACTTAGTAAGTGGCAGCGTAAAAGATTTGCTTTTCTTTCTCATTGATTTGTCATAATGCCAGCGGATTGCGTTAGAATACTAATCGTCCACTCAAGTTTGAATATCATTTTAGTGATAACACGGACGACGAGTGAGTATACACTCGTGCCTTTCTACTACATCATAGCATGATATATGTACACCTACAAAAAATACGGCAGTTTTAGGAGCGAGCACTTATTGAAATCCTTAGACATCAGTCTAAATTTGTCTTGTCGAGTAATTGCGAGATTAATTAATTGTAGGTACAACGAAATGCTGCTTTTTGTACCTACACTACACCAAAAACCTGAGTTTTAAACTTTCAAATTGTTTGTCCTGTTTCATGGAGCAGCAATACATGAATGATTTAGGACTTTTACTTGGAGTGTGTGTATATGGAAAAGAATCAGTTATAGTCGTGGGAATTAAAATACATAGCCCCCGACCAAGACATATTGTCAAATTTAGGGGAAAATCAATAAGAATATATACAACTAGAGATTAAACGCAGAGATAGAAAGCCTTTAAAAAATGGATGAAATATCTCTACATATCCATTGGTTCTCATTTAGAAAACAAGGCCATGCACCACAAGTGATCGAAAAAACACTTAAATATCAAGTTTCAAAGGAAAAAATCCCAGTTTTCATCAATCACCCCAGGGTATTGATCCATGTGACTGAAAATCAACACTGGTTTTCTTTGGGACCATATATCTAGTCCAACTGATCTGGCTTCCTCGTGACCGCCAGTAACCCTCGTCACGTCGTTAAATCACATTAAAACAACGTGCGTTCGGTCTGACCACCTTGAATTTCGAAAAAAATGTGTTGTGTTGTGATTATTTTTCAGAATGCACGATTGTCAGATGGAAGGCAATGTTCTGAGAAAAATCAATCGGTCGCGCGTTATTGTAGTGTGATTTAATGACCCACCGGAGGATTACTGGCGGGGACCAGGAAGTCAGATCGGTTGGACCTAACGAAATATGAAAGGTCAAATTGAAAAATTATCATTATTCGGGATATAAATTAGAGGAAGACGGTCATCTTCAACGTTCCCATAAGGTAGCTTTCGTTTCACCGTAAGAAGAGTGAAGGTAATATCCAGCACAACGTCTAGATAACCTTTCGGTAAACATATGTGAACGACGTAATTTATACTTGAAACAATAGCCAGTAAAGTCATTCCCAGTAATCGCATGGAACGGAACATCACACCAATAATACATGATATCGACAAGAAAGTAACAGCCTAAATCCCTCATCAATATTTATAAACAATTCATGAAACGAGTTTCAGGACAAATAAGAAGCAAACCCATGAGTCCAATGTGTGGGCTAATCGAGGACATCAGGGCATTCTTTTCTTAACTATTAAAAGAGAAAAAGAAAACCAGTGGTCATTTCTGATCTTAGTGCTGGTCGTAGGCACAACAAAAGTGCGGCTGACTGCCACTTACCTTTCGCATAATAAATATCACTCCGAATCAGAATGCATTGTAAGCGGCAGACCCGAAATAAATTATCTTTATTTGTTTCTCGGATTCCTGCACTGAATGAGAAACCAAAATCCTTTCCTTAAAACCCAACATGGTAAATCGGTACCACTTGTTAGAAAGAAGCTAGCTGCTTGCCACTTGGTCTCATAAAGTGCAAGTGGTTCGATACAAACGATGATAAAAGGTACATCGACTGAAGAGTTTCGTTTGAGCATCTTTGTGAAGGTAGTACTATTGGGCTATTATGATGAAACCGCACTGCTTGCTGAAAAGTCGCAGGTGGGAACAATGCGATTAAATTTGGACTTTGCCGATGCTTTCTTTCCAGACAACGTATTTTGAGTTTCTTTAGTTCCATTTTTCATTTAGTGCCTGGCTGTTTACAATTATTCGGTAAATAAGTACAACACCGGTTCACCCGAACTTCATATGTCATCACATCAGTGTCTAGGAGTTCATTCAACAAATTATATTCAACCCGATAAGGAACAAGTCAGCTATCCCAGAGGAAGTCAAAGTAGTGCGCGAGGTTTGAGAAAATGTTTAACTTTTCAAAAAAAAATTTACGCTATTTTGTATTCGTTTTGAGAATACGAGATAGCATATTCACCCGTTTTTCAATCATTAGATGTAGTAAGTTCATGCAGACGTAACTTTTGATCGTCTCGTTTAAAATTGCAAACTTTGTAAAAAGAAAATTGGAAACGCAATTCACCTGTTAAATAGATAAGATAAGAGACGAAATTGAATAGCTTCATACAGAAAAAATAGGAATAAATTCTAAAATGGTGTTCAAACCCTACTGATCATTTACTCGTAAGTGCCAAAATCTCTTGGGATGATGTAATCCGTTCAGATTTAAATCTTTGATTTGTACTTCCATATAGGCCCTAAACATGGCAGTAGGTAATATTGACATACACATGTGCGTAGTTGCGCTGAGATTTGTCACCGTGGTTCTTCTCAGACATATGTGCCCATTATAGTAATATTTTTATGGAAACTATGTTATGAGGAATGCTGAAAGATTGGAAACAAGTTCGTGCTGTGCCGTTAAAATGTTATACGATTCAGCGGAGGAAGTGATTGGGATTAGCTTTCAAAATGGTCGAAATGGATATTGAGTAAAATTATGATCTCGGAGGTATTTTTACAGTACAGTCACAGTACTTGAGAAAGAACCTCAGACAGAAGTTAACCCAGTTTGTGTAAGGAATCTAGGGCTTGATTCCAGTTGAAAATTGTTATTACAGAGGCTATGCAAATATTTTGGATGCTAAATTGTCGCCCTGTCAGCTATCAACTTCAACTTTACTGTAAATGAAAGCATATAACCCTAAAACAATATCCTTTCGCATGAAATGCGTACTTTCCTTGTTGATCCTCAATGAAATGATCCTCCTCCAACACTTTGTACATATTGCAGATCTACCGAAAGTTTTGCCCCTCACGTTTAGCTTTAAATCACCTAGAATACTTTCAGAAAAACAAAAACAAGAACATCTGCCTTCCACTGATTAGAATGTTGTTTCCTATAAAAGCTCAGGAAGCACTGAGAAGCACTTTTTATAAACATAACATGCTACCAGCACAAGGACGCCTTGCTTTTGAATTTGTGACAAATGACGTACTGATAGACCAGTCGGTATTCAATCCGGGGAAAATAGTGTGTTCTTAGAAGAGACTGCTTTGCTTCACTTTAAAAGTGTACCTACCCATACGAATACATTATACTCAAACGATTGCCTTACAAGTGAAGTTACCGAAGTTTGTGACATTTTTTAGTCAATTCTTCATTTGCATACAAGACATGTCAAAAATGGGCATGACATGTTATAACTTTACTGTTAAGGTGTCGAAAACACATTGTTCTCAATGTTGTAAGATATGGAAGCTTTTTTTTAGTGTGAGGACATTCTAGTGTGAATGAATGAATAGATGCATTCTAAACCTCCCAGTTTCCGAAAGGCTACAAAATCATCTACATTAATGAGCTTCAGTCTAATTACATATTAATTAAATAATATTGAAACATGAAATTTGGTTAATTACACTTCTCATCACAACAGAAAGATATTCGTGTTATATAGTCTTCGGATTTGATAAAAATCCGATAACATCTGCACACACCTCTGGCTGCCGGTCAACAGCATCCTCTTGCTATATGGTACCTAAGATTGTTGAATAATCAATATCAAATTCACCGGCCTGCATGCATAGGTGTCTGATTCTTTGTAAGGTAACAATAAAAAGTAACGAACTTTTATTGAAAAAGATTATCCCAACGATCCGATTTCTTCTTAAATCCTTTTCAAGGGCGAATCCAAATTATTTTTTATTGATTCAAGTTTGCCGGCACTGATTCATGGCATTAGTGATGAAGCCGTTATCGAAAGCAGATACACAACTTGTTGTCAGTAGCAGGTTACTTTTATTTCATTAGCTTACTTATTTTTCGAATTTCAGATTTAATTTGATATCCCTGTCGACTTTTGTTTTCAAATGATGCATGGATGAAGAAGCACTAGTCTCAGTTCAACAACTTTTATATTATAATTGTAATGTAATGTATCCGAATTATTATAGCAGTTGCCTTGTCAAAAGGATGGATTATCTTTTAATTAATTCAGTCCAACCAATTAGCATGACAATGTGTTTTCCCATCTAAAATTATTTTAATAAAATTGTATACCTTGTTCCATCATTACCTTATTATTATTAATAAATAGATACACGTCCTTAAACAGAAAAAATTTAATCTATGACGGCTGGCAATCTATTCGGTTACAAAACGATTTTGCATGACAAAATTTTAGCCTTTTCGGTAGTTTTTGAAGAACGTCAGCATGGAAAATCCAATCCCGTACAAGATGTAGCAGATGTTAATGCTAATGTGAAAGTAGGTACGGAAGAGGTGTGAAAGAAGGCGACACGAAAACTAGTTTTATGATTAATGAATTAAATTATAATTTTAAAACAGGGAAAGTAACCAGTGTAAAAGGATGAACCCTTTTCATAGCACCTAAGTCCCAGATTTATTACTTTTATTCACATTAGGTTCGCTTATTTTACCCTGTCAAGAATTACCCTCATTTATTATCAAGAAATGTAAACAGCCCTTCCTAAAACAAACACTGAGGTTTCAAGTGAGGAGTAATAATGTTTGGTGATATGAAAACCGTGATGATTTCATTTGCCTTTACGTCTTTCGGTATGTCACAGCAGACCTTGGACACGGTCAGAAATGCCTGTAAATATGCATAAATTACCCTAAAAACATATTAGCTTGAATAAAAGCTTTTAAGCTTATAAAGACGAAGCTGAAAGCAAAAGAAAATGCTTAGCTACAAAGTTTAGCTAAAAAGCTAAGATAAAAAGCTTAGTTCAAAAGCTTAGCTAAAAAGCTTAGTTAAAAGCTTAGCTAAAAAGCTAAGGAAAAAAGCCTATTAAAAAGTTTAGCTAGAAAGCTAAGCAAGAAGCCTTAGCTAATACCTAGGGAAAAAAGT
>VICI01003752.1:0-12442 GCA_019593645.1 Akabosia matsudoensis
GTAATGAATATCTAATTGTATCTTAGAAACAAAAGTTTTCATGTATGAATATTCAACACCTCCTTGAAACGGTTTCCGTTGTTGAAAGTTTCAAGAATTTCATGTATATGCACTTGTGCACAAGTTTTTATGAGATTTGACATGATTTGCACCTACACTATACTCAACAACTTTTATTTTTTATTCACGGGAAACTTTTAAGGTCTTCAATACAATGAGAATCTTTTTTTTTCTTTCTTTAAATAATGAAAAGTCCAGCACTACATGTTTCAATGGCGAGAGATGACAGGCATGTAAAATATTTCGTAATACAAGTCCACCTTCTCTCCACAAAGCTCGTACAGTTGGTGGGCATCACTTTTCGTAAGAATGGTAGACCCGGTTAATGTTCAGCATCGTTCAAAGAGAATCTTGATGTCTGTCTCCGTTACTATCCCTACCTGACTCTTGGTGTCTTTCAAAATGTTTCAATTTTAGTAGACTAGCTAGCGTAGCAAAGGACCTACACAAAGGTGAAAGCAGAGAAAGTAATAGCTTACTTTTGTTTCAGGTTTTTGAACTGACTTGAAAGCGTTCATAGTCCGAGAAGCTTTTTTTTTGTAGGACGGCACAGCAAGACTCACCGAAATAGAAAAGTTGTCTGACTTTTGTTCAAAGGAACATAGACAAGGAGCAAAGAGAAAGCAGGAAGTTTTCAAAAGCGAAGGTACCTTAGTTCGCAGGGCCACTCTCGAAAAAAAAACTAAGCTGCGTTATGACATGATCTGAAAAAGAGATGAGAATATAAACGTTCTTATTACTTTAATATGACACCAGTCTCCACAGGCTGGCGAGTAGTGTGTCTGTTGTGACCCTTTTCCTATATACATGTATTTTAAAACTCACTTCAAAAGGAAATGAAAGATGGGTGGCAGGGAACTCATAAAAAGAAGAGAGAAAAAAAAGTTCCAGTTGTTTTTTATTCACTTTTCCCTGTACAAAAGAAAGGAATAGGAGAACAGCAGTTGTTGACCTAAAACATCCTTCCATGTTTTTTGATGTGCTATATACACACATGACGACTTTCTTTTTGTGAAAACTCTATTTTTATTCATTTTTTTGTTGCAAAATAGGAGCCTAGGGTGTAGTAAATAAAAATGCACAGGTGGTAGTTCAAGTCGTAAGTAGTATAATGCCTCGGGTCGAAAAAGAGACTGGGAGCGATGCGCGCATAGAAAGTGAAAATTTTAAGGAATGAGTGCATTGCAACCTTTCTGAATTGTTGTGTTCCAGGAACTATTTCATTTTCTTCCAAAGCTGAAAATGCTGAGACTCTCTAACTGTGGAATAAAGATCCTTCCTTTGTTGCCCCTGCCGCATTTAATCTCTCTCGATTTATCGTCCAACGGAATGGAGGAAATTAGATCACAGAGTTTGAGCTCACTCCAAAGACTGAGAGTGTTGGACTTGTCAAACAACCAGTTAGAGAATACTAGGCTACCTAACTGGTCACCTCTGGTCAATCTGGTCACCCTCAAAATCTCCAATAACCCGTTCAAAAGGTAAAGTTAAAGTTGGAGAAAAATTGGGTCTGATGAAAGCTTTTTTGTGTATCGTTTTTTTAATTAAAATGTTTGCATGTCTTTGACAGCTTAACAAAAGACACCTTTTACGGACTGAACCGGCTGGAAACATTGGAGTTATTGGATTTCGCAAGGCTCGATAGATTCGACAGTGATGTCCTCTCGCATTTGGTAAATCTACGAAGTTTGTCGGTAGAAACATACCCAAATATTGAAAAGTACCGGTTTCGATTAGGTAAACAATTTAAACAAGCAAGTTTTCGCAATAGAGCCTCTCTGATTCAAAAAAAATAAATTTAAAAAACTTTTTTGTAGGCGCCGTCCTCTCAGGAATCGGTCATTTAGAAGAACTCCGAGTTCAGATCAGAGAGCCCGTGTTGTCTGACCAACTGCTTGGAGGAGTCCTTCCCAAACTGCGAAAACTCACAATCATCGGCACTATTCTCAAGAAAATCGAGCCAAGTGCTTTTGAAGGTCTCCAAAACTGCTTTCACATCGATCTGACAATAACTGGGACTCAAGTGGACGACATTCCACCCCGCGTATTTGAGCTACTTCATCACGCTGAATGGGCTAGGCTGGATATTTCTGGGAACAAGATGGCGTCCCTCGACTCATCCGCACTTTACCCCAACCGGAGTATCTGGTTCAGCAAAGGCACGAAACTGCTCCAAGGCGGACTGGTACTTAACGGGAACGAGTGGATTTGCGATTGTGACTTGGTATGGATTGGCGAGTGGCTGAGACGCTGGTTGCGAGAAAGCTTCGAGAGTCATTCAACAGCTATCCCTTTGGTGCACTCGATGTACGAGGAGATCCGAAAACCAACTTGTTTAGATATCAAAGGCGGTGGGAAAACGATTCCGCTTATTGAGTTATACTCTGACGCTATGTGTCATGCAAGTGCTCTCAGTGCTGCAAGTGAGGGACCTTCGTTAAGTGGATTGTTAACGTCAGTTTGGGCTGCTACACTGGCAGTTCTTACGTTCAAAAAACTTTCCAGAATGACAAGATGATTTATAACGTAGAGTTAAGTACCGCCGTCGTCACCACCAGTGTATCATGTGCCTTACCAGTACTTTTTCTAGTCGCAAATTATTTTAAACATTGATTTCTTCTTTGGATTCAAGCGAAAAGTAATGTTCAAATTCAAAATATGCGTAGTCATACACGTTCTGAATCAATGTTCTCCAAAGATAATCTGTTGTATCTCTTCATGACTTTTTTTTACGAATAAAGATATTATAGCTGTACTAAGTTATATACTGTCGTTTGCTGTCGATAAATATGGGGTATGATTTGACAGGTGAGTGACACCCGGATACATGGGGATATATGAAAAAGAACATATTTTAAATATACATATGTATCCTGTTGCAAACACAAAAATGGTTCGCATGTTCAATTTTGAGGTATGAAACTCGTAGTGAAAAGCAGATAAGAGAAACAAAGACAAAAGACTTGGTAAGCGTTGGTTTTTCTGTCTCTTGTTTGTGAATGGTATTGCCATGAACACGCAATGAAAACGCAACTACCTCGTCTGAAAAACGGTTCTATTCATTACATCAAATGCTTTGATTGTCCTTTGTGTTCTCGTTTTATGGTAGAATGGACACTTCCCTCGGTAGAGAATAGGGACGGGATTTAAATCCTTTAATTTGTTTTAATTATGATTTACAAGCGTACGAATGAATGAGCCACAAGAAAGGTGTTTTATGCCGCACACTTGAGGAAAAACTTTTCCCGTTTTCCTACCCGTCTAAAGTCTCCCCTCGGATCGTTTGGTATGTTTGTCCGCACAAACTAATTTTAATTTTGCTCATGTTTATACAACATCCAACAATGGTTATTCAAAACTCATACAGAAACTCGTCTCCCACGTTTTCTTGACAAGCGAGAAAAGAAAGGATTGGGATGTGTTGACGATAGTTCATCGTTTTCCCCTTTTATTAACTTTTTCTTGTTGGTTGCATCCTCCAAGTAAACAGGCTCCCAGGGTTCTTTACAGATTTCCTCGAAGAAAAAAAAAGTTGTCAAGGAAAAAAAGACGACTTAGCATTTTGATGAAAACCTCTCAATGCTCTTTTACTTTCACTTTCCAAACAAAAAGTTAACACACTCCTTCTGGGAACTTCGACAGCAGCAGCTTTTTTTTCTCTTCAATTCCGTTTATTTTGCGAAACTCTAAACAATTTTTGTCTAGCAAAATCAGGAAGTTTTCGAAACCCCGAATAGACGAAAAAGTTTTTTTTTGCGCTTTTTCAGTTCACTCCTCCCATCAATGCACAAAGCTCTCGTATTTTATTGTTGCTTTTGAAAATTCATTCTTGAGAAGAGGTAATCATAATCTTGCAACCAATCCAGATAACTTACATTTTTATTTTTAACGGCAAACAACTGTAAAATTGTAATGTTTTGTGCGTGAGAGAGTTCATAAACGATCTTGTACACTAGATAGGCAAGGGTTCTACGCTTGATTGTACTATGGTTGCCATATCGCATAGTCTCAATGACTGTAACTGCCAAAATGCAATAAGAAAAACGTGGCCATGCATATTATATGTGACTCTTTCCTCGTCACCAGCAACAACTGTATCGGTTGTTATAGCACTTCTTTCTCCCCGCACAAGCTCCCCGTGGCTGTTGTTAAAAGCCGTGTCGTTACGGGGAGGACGAGATCTCGATGCGGCATTTTTTTTTTCTTCTTGCCTGAAATAAATTTTTAAACCACATAAGAAACAGTATCCCACGTCCGGATCAGTGATCTCTATTGTTCAGGTGGTCCATTTTCGACGAAAATCTTTCTTCTCAACAGGAAGAAAAAAAGTCCGAAGATTCTTCTCATAAGAAAACGCCGAGAAGATTGGGTTTCATGCTATAAAGAAAGCTTTACCAACTGTTATATATTAACTGGGTGATCCTGCTTCCGTCTCTTATTACAAGAGAAAGTCTGATAAACTGCTTTCTTACAAGCAAAGACAAAAGAGTAACAAAAACGTTAAGACTTAAGGTGGATGAAGGAGAAAGTACACCGTGTTTGTTTTCTCTCTCTCTCTAGATGGACATGACAAGACGATCTATTATAATGCATACACAAGGGGAAATTGATGTTATATAGTATACAAATTTTCGCACTAAAGCTATTCACCATACATTCTAAAGAGCAAAGATGTGAAAGCATTCACAAGTTTCAAAGTGTTTATAAAAGATGAAAAGGATCACGAGGGAGAAGAATGTATAAGAACAAGATGAGAGCCGAGAGCCGAGGTAAATAACCAATAAAGGATGGGTTTGAAACACAAAACGTTTTTGACTTATAGGCTCGAAAAGTTTGTAGGAGAGCATTATGATAAAAAAGAAAATATAGTGATGTTGCTGACCTGGTTTCATGTTTATTACGAGAAAGTGTACGTATGGGGATGCTACGATAAATCTATAGAAACACATTGAAGAGAAGTTATGGGAGGCTATAATATGAAAAAAAGCTTGTAAACAGGATGCTGCTGGAGTAATATTATCAAGAATTTTTTCGACGTGTCTAAAGGGAATAGGTGACCTATATTTATGATAACAACCTACACAAGTGTTTGAAATGGAGCATAGCACAAGAAGAAAAGATTTGGGCTCAAATATGAACTTAGAAATATGAGAAGAGTAAAGCTGAACAAGGTCCCTATGAAATATTTAATTATGGCGGATCGAATCTAACTAACGCGTTATTATAACACATTTCAAGTATTTTTTATTTTGTCAAGAAAGGAAGTAAAAAGATTTAAGAAGTTTTAAAGAAAAGCAAGTTACTTCTTGTGCTCGTGGCACGCACAAATTGACACAATATTGTGGACCCAATATTGCCAACAAAATTTTTTCTTTTGTCAGTGCTTTCCAAGCTGCATTTTTCAAGAAACCGCAGGACATCCTGCTTTTCTTCTCTCTGTTGACTTTTTCAGGGGGGTAAAAGTACGCGTCAACGAGTTCATATTTTGAAGGCACACGGCTATTGTTGGATAATCTTTCATCCAGCAGCTCGATAGCAGAAAAAGCTTTCATAAGATATTTTGCCTTTGACGTGTCGGTTTTGTGTTCACAATGGATTTTCTTTTTAAAAACGTGTTTGGAGACAGGTGGTAGGATGAACATAATAATATGAGGGGATTGCGACAAAAAAAAGTATTTTGGCCGATGCTTATGACAGCTTTCTTCCACTTGATTAGACCTTTTCAAAGATATTCCTGGGACTATACTAAAGGAAGATAAAGAATCTCGTCAAAGGTTTTTTTCGAAATAGTTTCATGAACTTTGTGAAAATTTTTGGGATTTTTGATCGAATATTAGGGAATCTGCAAAGATATTTTGGGCTTCGATTTTTTCTGACTAATCATTTTAAAGTTTAGCATAAGGATGAGGAGAATTAAATAAGCGCGTCACATTCCACCACGCTGTATACATCCAAATAGTATACAACAATTACTTTACTTTTAGCCCAAAGTTTAAATTCTTTTGAGGGACATCCTGTACATCTACACAAACACTGTTGTAATGTGTGCTTTAATAATCTGGAAGTGGAAGACTGTGTATCCAAAGGATTACACAGGCTTGTGAAATACAAGAGAGAAAAAAGTTGTGTGTTGAGTGAGACGGTGATCCTCTTGTTACCCAAGACGAAAGTAGCCCGACAAGGTCCAATCATGTGTTATTGTTCTCACTAATATGGTGTGCGGCAGGATGCAGGAGAAAGTGGTGAAAGTGTGCACACCGAGAGTTCATAAAATACAAAAAGTTTGACAACTTGCAAGAAACTTTGTAGCCTTTGTACTTGTTACAAAAGAGCTATCTCACTAATATGGTGTGCGGCAGGATGCAGGAGAAAGTGGTGAAAGTGTGCACACCGAGAGTTCATAAAATACAAAAAGTTTGACAACTTGCAAGAAACTTTGTAGCCTTTGTACTTCTTACAAAAGAGCTTCGGATCGAAACTTTATATGGGTTGCGGGGAACACGAGAACTTTCCTTTTTTCGAATGGGACGATGAAATTCCTTCATGAAAATAGAAACTGCAAAATCTTTCAGAGTACAGTAAATTAATTAAGAAATTGCAATTAAGTTTGTTAGATTTCTCAATGTTATAAAAGGGATTCTTAGGGATTGTCCCGGACTTGAGGT
This sequence comes from Akabosia matsudoensis, assembly GCA_019593645.1. Lineage (NCBI taxonomy): Eukaryota > Metazoa > Arthropoda > Collembola > Entomobryomorpha > Paronellidae > Akabosia > Akabosia matsudoensis. The sequence continues at coordinate 6,726 of VICI01003752.1, forward strand.
TCAACCCACACAAAAATACTTCAAAGGATTTTCTTAGGCTAAAGATACAAGGGGTAAGGGATACAAATAAAAGAAAAGAAACCTCTGATGACTGTGTCGCTGACAGAACTCAGCCTAAATAAAAATGTCAGGACTCAGATAATATGGACCACACTTCTTTTGATAACTCGACTCAAGCATAATGTCGGAGTCATTGTCATCAGTGTATTTTGAATCATGTAATGATGGTTTCTATGAAAGTTACAGTTCTTGCCAACCGATCTGTAACCCGACTCTGTTCGTTGTTTATTTGTACAAAATGAAGCCTTCTGAAATGAAGTATAGTCAATAGTTGATGAAGGAAGAGATGAGGATAACTTCCCACGGAGTAGGTTATTTATAAGACATGTCTTCGCATTGATCTCGCGGTTATAATTAATCTCGCTTTTTACATGGCCACAAGCATCAAACATGCATGGCCGTATTTTTGTAGGCTTCCGTTCAAATATACAATATACGTATAAAATTTGTTATATTATATTTTGTTATATTTTTTACACTTACTTACCTGTTGTCTCTGTCGTTTTGTTCCGTCACCGTTTATTTTCCTAACTTTTCGCCTACTTGAAACAGAAGATGCTTGTCGTGCTGTGTCAAATTTCGCAAACCCATTCTTTTCATATTTACAGTTCATTGATATTATGACTGGCATTTTTCGTGGAAACGTGTGTGGCAACGCTTCTTGTCAGTATTTTTACACTTGCTAACTAGACTTCATTATATGCTGGTACGAATTTTATGTGGCTTCCCAAAATGACACATGTCGTTACATGAAAAAAAAATCCTATCCTCGTTATCATCCCCAGCATTACACTCTTATTACTGAAGAAATAATATGAGATAAATATTGGTTTAGGACACTTTTCGTTTGCCACTATCATTTTCTCCGCCCCGGATTTTTCGAAAATGGAATAAGAACTTCGTAATGGCCTGAAGTACCCACAGACAGTACTGCGAGAGCGACACAGTTGACATCCCTACATGTCCCTGTCAGTCTTACCATACGAGGGATTTTCCAAATATTACCGGATCACTGAGCGGTCGCAAGAATACATAATCCTCTTAAGATGGGTTTCGTACGATTTGAACAATCGCAAGGTTAAAATGTACCCCCAAAGGTACATAAATTCTAGAATTATAATTTACAGTATACATATATCTTGGCTGTCATATAGCTCTGACGTGTAACGCTAATGCATAATAACCGCTGATAACAATATCCCGCTGTACATGGTGCAGAATGCGTCCCACCTGAACCGCTGCTTTGACAGAATGCATTAACGGACATTTTGACAGGCCTTATCTTTACATGTAGGCACCTGCCTTTTGTTTTATAATTATACATTACCAGATAAAAACTGATTTCAATACTGTGATACGAGACAAAAGATTGGTTGATCATAATGAGTGGGAATGACTAATTAATTATATACATATATATCAGCATCAAGTTTCGCCGAGCTACTGTTTTATGAAGTAAACACAGTTGTACGTTCGTCGGCTAACTAGACTACTTACGACATGCCAAGTTTAATTGATTTGCTTTGTTGTAAAACCTTTTAAAAATATACATTATAAATAAATATGAAGTTCGGCACATTACAACAGAGAAAGGTATTAAAAGTCTTTCTTTCTAATAAGAAATCTTCGATTACGCTACTTAGAGGATGCACATCATCACAAATTCCTTTTGCTGAGTGCTTTTACTTTTGACTTCATGATTAAGTATGGATAAATAACAAAACGACACTCCGTTTTTATCTATATTTTTTTATTGCATAAAACTAGAAAAAGAGTGATGATAAGCTGTAATAGCTGCCTGCGGACTCCGAAGAAAATCGTCATTTTGGAAACTAATAAAGCAATAATATCTGAATATTATACGTTTTCTTTTGCTTGAAGGTCAAGGATGGGAAACGGTACAAATTTCCTTGTGGCAATTTTATTGAATGGTTTATTCTTTGGCACAAGTTACGGTATAGTGTATACAGTATAGATGATCTTACCCTTACCAATACAATAACCGATTGGACTTAAAATATGTTTACAGTTTGTTTATTTTTATCAATGTAGGGCTCCAGTGTCCATTTGTCGTACAATATGACAATCTCAACCCGGATCCGACCATGGACGAAGATTTTTTCAATGAGAAATTGATGCATGTCAACTCTACTGGAGTAGAATGCGAAGCACACGGAGAACTTGGTACGACAAGCAAATAACTAGAATTTCATACGCATGCACCAATCAGATATAAAATTTAGATTACGGGAAAATATACCTCGTTTTTTACGGGAGTTAAAAATTGAATCCATAAATAGAGCTGACATGCGGTCAAGTAATACTTCCCTGGCGGAAAGGTGGTATTACGAGGGTCATAATTATGGCCTGTGTAGCAGGGCAGTCCCACGCCATGAAGAATGGTTGTTATGAATTAACATGGAAGGAACTGATGAATAACGTGACTATACAAAACCTGGACGTGATTGGACAAGAAATCCTAGACTGGATGGACCTCCACAATGAGCCAGTTTCAGCTTGTTTTCACAGCCAACTGAAAGGCACTCCAAATTCATGGAATTTATGGGCATGGGGAGTTACCATAATAACGATTTTATTCGTATCATTCCTGCTACGTTTATTCGTTTAACTTTCCGGAATAAAAGTAAGCATGTCACAAGTCAATATTGCTCTTTACTATGGCAACCTGGGCGCTGGGTGAGTGGACCTTAATCAATGGAGCATCTTTTAATGAAATTTCCCAGTTCAATATAAATATCTCTGAGAGTATAATTAATAACTACTAGTACTACTAGTCACTAGTACTATTCGAGACTACAGAAATTTTCTAGAAAAATGAAGAAAGTTGATAGTTGTTGTGTCCCGCTCATAACAATTCATAGAACAAAACCGCATCTAGATACTTCATTGTAGTCATAATAGCCTGAGCTATTCGTAGTAATTTTTTCGTGGTTCCAACTGCATATTAGTTTGCACTTTGCAATAATTACTCCAGATGTCAGGTTGACACGTCCAGGAGAATAATAGCCGAACACCATATCACAACGTACCAACTAATGAGCAGGTACAGCATCCGACAGACGTGACGTGTCGATGTCGATGAGTAAACCCCCCCCCCCCTCCGAACCGTAAGTAGCGTCCGACAAAGGTTGGAAATCGACATTGGCATTGATTTAATAGCAATTGATAGGGAACCTTGAAAGTATGCGACACGCACTTGAAGACAACTGGCTGTAATTACAGAAATTTTCAACACGTTTGCGTGGTTGCAATTATCAAGTAAACTCTAGTGTAGCTTCGGAACACGCCATGGCAACAAATAAAGGCAGCCAAGGATATGCATACGAAGAAATTCCAAACATCTTCAATAGTCACAAGTATAATTGAGGGAATAGTAGAATGGGCGTGTTCTTCGGATATAATTTTATGAGGAACAAATTGTCGCCGTTATTCAATATTGGCTCGTAAGGTCACCCAATCTTCAAAATACTATTATATACCCAAAAGTCGCAAAACCTTCGACGACCTGACAACGGAGTCGGTGAAAACTTTGTCATAATAAATATGATAGATAAAGACTTCGTCTGACAACTTCTTGTGACTTGGCAACTGTATGAAATCAGTTTTTATTTCGTAAGGTTTCCCAAATTTGATTCGCAATCGCAATATATTTCAACGGTCTAGAAGAAGGTTGTAGGGGGGTTTTTTATCACGTGACTACTGGATAGATTTTTGGTGACGATGATGATGATGATGATGAGCGTCAGAGTATTTCTTGAGAAGGCTAATAAGAATTGATAATGAACCTTACTTAAGTAAACGAAGTGAAGACAAGTCGTGGGGTGTTATTAAAATTCAGAGAGAGAGTTAACACGTTTGAAATAATAAATCTATTGAAGATTGAACAGATTTAATCGTGTTTCGTAAAAATAGTTGTTTGTTGGAGTCGTTAACGGTAAGAAATAGATTAATTAGAGCATTTGCCAGTAGATTACTAAACTCAGAACAAATTTTTAGTTTGTAAGGCACAGTTGTACATCATATCATAAGATTCATGGTTTGGTGCAGTAACAACACAACACATAACTAGTTTAAAATATCCTGTTTTTATTTACAAGAGCGACAATTTTAAACAACACAAAGCGATATCAGTTAATTTAACAATCATGGGAACTTTTCCCTCAAATTATAGCCATTAGATGAAGTTTTTTATATTTTGAACACACATAGTTGTTAATTTGTTTACGTCCAAGATGTTAAAGATCCCTTTGCGTCAAATGTTCAATAAAATACTTTTTGAAAATTTAACAATTAATACTTCCAAAGGACAAACTTTAGTTAGGGGAGAAAAAGTAAAAAACTCTGAAAGTAAACTGGATCAATATTGTAGACAATACAAATTTTATACCGTTGTTTGTTTAGAAAGAAATTTAACGTTTTCGATCGTTTAATAAACTTGTAGCGCTACCTTATATATTAAATTTTTTACAACTTTTTTGTCAACGCCGTCACCTGACTTCTATTCAACTGCCCACGGGATTGGGAGGTAGAGCTGATGGAGGAACAGGAGTACGACGACAGAATGCGGGCGCTAGGTCTAAAGCCGTGGTCCAGCTGGAACGTTCCTGAAGAGGAAACAGACTCAGACTCTGGTAAGTGCCCTAATCCCAACGTGGGTATTGACTTCAGAAAGCGACTCCGACGGCGATAGCACGACTACAGAGTTTTCAAGCCACGAAGGAGGAGGTAGCTCGCCAATGAGCCCGGGCGCTGGAGGAATCGACCAGGATCGAGATAGAAACAGGTCTAGTACACAAAAGAAGGCGGAACTGGACAAGGTCGAAACGAGAAAAATCATTCCTTCGCAGGACCGCATGTACGATCCGGAAAAGTCCTGTGGAGTACGTGATGCGGGCAGTATGAGGGAACCGCCCAAGCAAGTGGCTCAGTTCATTGAGGAAGGAATGGCAGGTTGGGCTAAGCTTTAAAATAAATATTTACTTTGTCTTTTTCTTGATGATGTAAAGTCTAGTGAGTGATTGTATCGTGGTGGTCGATTCTATCTTTGGACCAGATGGACGTAATCAAAGCTCGAATTCAGGGTGAGACTACTGCGCACGGTAAGGAGAAAGCAAATCACGCTGGGATTTATCATTGTGGGAAGCTAATTGTGAAGGAGGGGGGGGTTGTTCCGTGGATTTTGTCGTTCTATTTGATAAACATAGTTTGTGAGCTTACTGTGAAAATTGGAATGACAATAAAGACATGGAGCAGCCAACAACATTTATCTGATTGTAGTAAATCTTTGGTATTGCATTTGACTTTATTTAGTCTATCAGTATTTTAGTTACTTTGAAACTTTGGTTAAAAAGTGTTTTACTTTCATTGTATTATCAATCAGTTAACAGTCAAACGGATCTTGAGGCTATTTTTTGTCGCCAACTTTAGTCAGTAAGATGCTCTTTAAATTTAACGCTCTTGTGGGGAGGAGCCTAGTTGTGTAACTAGCTTAGCTGGCTTAGGCTTTCATTTATGAATGTTGGCATTTGTAAGACTACCTAAAAATATCTATGAAATGCTTCGTAGAAGAATTTCAGCAGAAAATAGTAATGATATAAGATTGAAAACAAATTGATTTCTGAGTTTTTTTTTTTTTG
>VICI01003753.1:0-12440 GCA_019593645.1 Akabosia matsudoensis
AGAATGCACATAAGAGTCTACAATAAATACGAATACGCTTTTAACCGCTAATGCCAGGTCGTGATGAAAGCCATAAAATACATGTTCTATAGCACTAATTTAAACAGACAGTGTTTTTCTACTGTCCTGTCACTCTATAGCTTACTGTACAGTAACTTCTACTTTTCGACCTTATCAACGGTTCTTCTGTGTCAAATTCCATGAGCTGGAAATTTTTGCTTCTGAACAAAGTATAGACCGTTTGTTAGTGTCAAAACCACACTTTACATGACAGATTCTCCTTGATTATAACTTCGACTTGTCACAAAGAGCTTTTGTTTTCAAACTGACATGCACACCAGGCTGCCCATGCCCACGCACCTGTCCCAAAAATGGTACAGGGTTATATGTTAACATTTCACCTTTATCTCCGTCCGACACTTCCGACTCCAGATCCAAGATCAAGCTACATTGAAATAATATCGTGATGCGTTTGCCTAACCCTGTATGCAGGATCATATAAGCAAAGTAAATAGTAAAATGATTAGACATTTTCTGTTTAATTTTCAGTAATATAATTATTTAACGATCCTTCATCATTACGCTATGAACGAGCAAGACGAAAATATATTTTCCGCTCGTCAGTCTTCTCAAGACAAAAGAAACCTCATTAATGTCCAGGGGAAAAACTCTTCCAGTAAAGCAAACAAAGAGAAAACAATAAAAACTGAATTTCTTTTGTGTTTCCAGCTAAATACAAGATCCCATGTGGGATACAAAAAGTTTTTCTTGTAAGGAAAGGGAAGTGTCATGTTAAAGTATCCATGTTTCCTCCACGGAATAGTCCATAAAACATGCATGAAATGGCAACAACAACTTTTTATTTTATGAGAGCTTGTAAAGGACCCTTATAATTTGTTGAAACATGGAGCAGAAGGTTTGAAAATGATCCTAAAACACATCAGAGCTATTAAATGACAATACAATGAAAAAAGCTAAAAGAAGGATAAATGACAACCATAAAAACATTTCAATATTTAAATGTAATCTTTTCAGCCATTGTTTGCCAAAAGAAAATAAGCTATGAATACAAAATGAGAATGAGTGAAAGCATCATCACGCCTTGCTACTTGGGCATAGTACACAAAATTTATTGTTTTCTTTAACTGTGGCATATAAATCGGGAAATGACATAAAAAACTCGTTTTGATACGAAATAAACTATGCAAGGTTGCAGACAAAATCGGTTGTTTCATAGGGCTTCTGCATTTTGAGGTTTTGTTTTACAGAACCTTGTATGATTTCTAGAGCAGGAAAATGACGACGACTTTCTCCACCACAACACTGTGGACCACATCAGTTATGGTTATATTTTTCGTAGGAAATTTTCCCTAGCAACAGGCCATAAAGGACTTAGAATACCTTTTGGATTGTACTTGAATTTTAGTAGCATCTAGGTTTTTCAGGCGAAAGGCGCAATTGTAGAAAAAAAAGTAGTTCATGGGAGTAGCCACCTCATCTTCAAAAACGAGCCAGAGTGTGCTAAAAACGGTTACAGCAGCCATCTACAAATGCCGTTTCTGTTGATGCTACTTCAGTTTAAGTATATAGCAGCTACGTAAATACAACACTAAATTAACAAGTTCCAAGTGATAAGCAAAAATTTTGCTATTGGTTGCCCGTGGAAAAAAAGATTACCTGTTTTCGCACCATCAAGTTTTACCATTTTCTGTTTTCTATAGAAACGGAAAAGTAAGAAAGACGAAGATACGAAAAGATTTTGAACTTTTGCCATTTCCGCCATCCAACTTCAAGTAACACTCTTGGGCTTGAAAAAGATGTAGAACGAGGACCACATTGATTGGTAGAGAAAATACGATAAAGATATTGAACCAGAACAAATTGAGAAAGTCGACATGATTTAATAACAATAAAGCTCAGAAGCCAACTACTTTTTTTCTAGCCGTAAATTACTCACTAGATTAAATTACATCAGTTACTAAAAATAATATTGTGCTCTAATTTACTGGGGTTACTTGTTATATCCTCAATATGGTTGTTGTGACTTTCACCAAATAGAATTTATGTTTTAAACTGCATACCCAAAAGAAAAAGGAATTTGCCTCTTTATGCCTGAGCGCAACAACAGGAAGAACCTATCAAGAAACTTTCGTAGGAAATAGATTTTTATCATTTTCATCCGCTTCAATACTTTCACTTTTCCTCCTTTTGGCTTTTTTTTCACCGTTCACTTCAGATAATAGGAAATACTCTCCAATTTTTTAAGTTGCATGACTACACAACAGCCCTTTTCAATATAAATTTATTATTAAATTTTTTACACGACCACACAGACAGTTGACATTTTTTCCACTTGCAATGAATGATATGGTTAGCCAGGTTTTCAATTTTCTCTTTTTTCTTTGGAAGCCATTCACAGTCTTTTTTTTTGTCCTTGGCTTTGTTTGATCTTCGTGGAAAGAATAATCATTCCCTTCCTGTTTACAATTAAAGGCACAACGGGTTCACTATTGTTGATGAGAAGACATTTATCTCTAGCGCTAGTAGATGTGAGTGTAGTAATTGAGATGTCTGTAGAGGAAGAGGAGGTAAACGAGAGTTGTTCCAAGAGGAACGACATGTGCCAGTTCCAACCAACACAGAATCCACAGAGTGTTATTGGATCCCTCCTTCTTCCGCAGATCTACCGCTGTTTTGTTAGAATGCAGACCAGGCATGGAGCTTCGCTGTACGGCAATGTACTGATTTCCGGTGTATCGAATGTCGTCAGGTACTAGTCCGCGTGGGGCTCCTGCCGCCGTGCTGTTCAGCCGGATTGGAAAGTAGTAAACAGGAGCGACAGGGCTTTGTGGAGGGATGTGGAGTTGAGAGTGGCGGATGAGGTTTTCAAAGACAAAAAAGAAAGTTGGGAAGAGGACGAGGAGCGCGATGATGTTTGAAATTGAGACGTATTTTAGGTTGCACTGGTGAATTCCAATGATAGAAGAGAAAACTGCGATGAACGCAGAGATGAGTCCAAAGCTGAGACCAAATATAGTTCGGTCTTCGATGAGGGCTACAGAGCTGAGGATCATCAATGTCATTCCGAGAACTACCTGGGAAGCCAAAACATAAAACACAACAAAAATTGGGTGTGATCAATGGAATATTTTTTAATGAGTCGAGAAAGAAGAGGAGGGGAATGATGTACCTGGGTTACTTGAAGACGGAGGATTCGCTGTTGAAGAGATTTGAGTGCGGGGTCAAGAGCGGCTGAAGTATTGGCTTGCCCGGGCTCGAGAGTTTCTAGAGGTTCGACTTGTGTCGGACCGGCTTCCGTGATAAAACTTACAGAGATTTTACGCTTGTCTGATGAGGATGGTCTTAGGCTGTTCTTTGATGAGGCCATGATGATGGTGGTTATGAGAAAAAAATATTCTAGGGGCAAGCTGAAACGTTTCTTGTTTATACAGATCCGCAGAAACAATGTTAAAGTATTTTGTAAAACGGTGAAAGTTACGCTGCTTTCACCAGACTCGTTTTGTGCAATCGAGTTGTCTCTCGAAGCTCTGGAGAAAGACTGGGGAAAGGATTGTACAAGACATGGTTAAAAGGGATGCTGGAGCAGGTTTTCCCACGGTATATAACATGGCAAATAAAATTATGTTCTGTTGCTCGTTGTTCGCAGCTTGGTTTCCAGTAATTTCCTAGAATAACCATGGAAATTGCAAGGAATACATATCTTCCTACCAGAGATAATTAACTCGTGGAAAGAATTTCAATAAACTATTAACCCTATGTTACCGATCTGGATCAAATTACATATCATTTTTTTAAACCAAATTACAAATCTATTGATCCCTCCCAAATTGTAAATTAATGAAACTAATCCGCATATTTGCTTCGTATTGTTTCCAAGCAAGGCAGGGAAATAACACCTCACAGAACAAGTCCACTTTATTACTAGCAAAAGTTTTTTCTCTGTCTAGCTTTCTCTCTCCGACATCTTGTACTGAAAAAGTTTTTGGGCAGCCCGAAACTGTTTTTGACAGATATTTACCAAGTTTATCGGCCACGTTACTCTTTGGCTTAGCTGTTTTGTATGAATAGCTGCCTTGTTACAAAAACACACAAACAAAAACGTAAAAAGCCAGCTTGATAGATGTTTCGGATGTAGTTCTGGGACAACTTCCCAAGATCGTTTTGTGTTTTGTTTTAACGTGTCGTTAAAAATAAACTTATTCAGGCATGCACTCTGTCAAAGGGAAAAAAAGAAGATCAAACTTTTGCAAAATTACTATCTTTGCGCATGAAATCGACAAGGCCTTCTGGTTAAATTAAGAATTACCATTTTTGCAAAAACGGCAGTTTCACACATGACTTGTTCCTGTCAAGCAAACTTAAATTCATGACATTTCTCAATTTGCAGAAACAAGGAGCTATCTAGGATTTTCCACTATAGCCGTCGATACAGACATTTAATGGATATGAATCTAAAAAAAATGTCTCCATGAAGAATTTGATCGGAAAATGGCTGTTGAAGCGTACAAGGAGCAAAGTGGAATTTAATACTTTGCGGAAAGCCTTTTATAGGATTTTTTTGCGGATGCGAATGTCACGTAATGAAAGCTATGCTCATGTAATGTGTGCGTACATTTTATCACGAGGTCGCATAGTAGGTGAAAAGTATTGATATTTATGGGTTTGGTATTGAAACCTCAGTCAAGTTTATAGAGAGTGAGGTCTATAAAAAAGAAGTAAACCAAAATATATTGTGTATGGGTAGTTAGCAACAAAAAGTTTGAACCAAGGACTGGCCATGTTTAGCACGTAATAAAAAGGTACAATTTTTGTGACTTTAAACGAGATACATGACGATTGTCGCAAAATAATCCATAAAATAGTCGTTACTTGTTTGATAAAAACTGGCTTGATGCACGTAAACAATAGTTTTACAGTTTCAGTTTGCTATTTTTAGGTTTACAATGAGTGTTGTACCTATTAATGTTAATAGATAGATATTAAAAGACTAAGGATCACTCATCATTTGAATATTCTCATTCTCAAATTTTACTTTAAACTGATTTTTGATGAATGGGCCTTTGTGGCTTTGTGCTTATGTGAATACGAAATGATGCACATCTGCTGCTCTCTAGGCTTAGTTTAATAATAACCTGCAATAAAAGGTTGAAGGTATGCATTCATACATTATAATGACCTACAACTTAGGAAAACGTTTATACTCTAACAGAATGTTTATAGTCATGAACCAGACTTCTATACCGCTATGCTGTGTTCAGTTTACCTCTTTTGAAAACAAATTAAATATTTTGCTTCCACGTCTTGAAAGCTAGAAGATCTTTCAATGCTGATTTGTCATTTACCTTAATCTACAAGCCTATCATCAATATAAGCCAATGTTGATCAATTTTCCCTATAAGGAATGGAGTAGGAACCGGCACGCACGTAGCAATATCTTTAAAAAACTGATAAATCCAGATAAAACAGCAAACAGCATCCAGAGTAGAGCGAATTTCACAAATTAATATTCGTTTATCTTTCGGATCAACATGTTCACATTGAAAAAGAGCAGGAATTGTCCAAGAATTGCTTAAGATAAGCAAAAAAACTATTGGGGACTGATATATAAACTGACAGTACTTTGTTTTTTAGCCTGTCAATTTAGACTTGTTTCAGCCTTACAAAATGACTCAAAAATCTTTAGTGTTAGCGTTTGCGGGTATAATTGTGTCAGGGATCTTTGCCTTCCCAGCCCCGCCATGCAAATGCAAATTGTATTCTGCCAGAGTGTCGATGCAGCGGACCGGATATTCCTGGAAATCTAACAACATCTCAAGTTCCCCAGGTAGTCCGAGATCTGTATTTTGACCGAACTTTTGGAATTTTTTGTATTCAAAAAAAATATAAACTATTCTGTTTTTTACAGCTGGTCTTTTTAACTTTTGACGATGCCGTGAGCCAAGACAACTTTTACTTTTACAACGACGTATTTTCGTCCCGGAAGAATCCAAACGGTCAGCCAGTCACCTGCACATTTTTCGTCTCCCATGAGTACACCAACTATGGAATGGTTCATGAGCTGTATCGCTTGGGCCACGAAGTCGCCCTCCACAGCATCACCCATTCGTATCCAACGGACTACTGGACGGTTCTGAGCAAAACAGGATGGATCCAAGAGTTTGTCGAGCAACGAGATCAAATGGCCTACTTTGCGAAAATCCCGAAACAAGAGATTCGGGGAATGAGAGCTCCGTTTTTACAAGGCGGAGGGGACGCCATGTATGGTGCTCTTGTTGACGGGGGCTTCATGTGGGAGTCCACTCGGGGCACACGGAATATTGCCCTCTGGCCGTATACAAACGATTACGCGTCTAGTCAAGAGTGTGAGATTCCTCCTTGCCATACCGAAAGCTTTCCAGAATTTTGGACGGTTCCTATGGTCAAGAGTATTGGAGGGGACGGACGGCCTTGTGCCATGGTCGATGCATGTACGCCACTTCCGAATACTGCTGAAAAAACATTATATTTCCTAAAGACAAACTTTCTTGAGCATTATAAAACGACGAGAGCGCCATTTGGAGTGTTTACTCATGCGGCATGGCTCAATGGAACTGGAAGCGAAGAAATTTGGCAGAGGAGACTGGGCTACATTCAATTCCTTGATTATTTGGGGTCTCTAAAAGACGTGTACATTGTTGGAATATCTCGGGCTTTGGAATGGATAAAGAATCCAACTTCAACCGAAAAAATCATAGATTTTAAACCATTTCGCGTGGAATTCAAGGAGAGTAAGTGTCAGAGGATTTACAACTGTCCGTACCGCCCGAATGGAGGAACAGAGAGGTAATTCATATCTAAAATTATACCGATAATGTTTTACTTGATCAATGGAAGAAGTGTTGATTTTTGTAAAAAAATGTATATATTTTGAGTAGATACGTTCGTTCTTGTGTACCATGTCCACCTAACTTTCCCTGGCTTGGAAACCCACTTGGCGCATGAGTTCAGACAACTTGGAGGACCCTGAGGAGATTACTTAAAGTATTCAGAATTTGAACAAAGAGCTACGTTACAGTATCGGTATCAATTTATTAGTTTTACAGTAAAGGTTTACATACATACATAACTTCATAAAAATACATTTGAGAAAATGTAGAACAAATCGATTTGTATAAGTAGTTTTAACGAAAAAGAACAGACTTGCATGTTTTGCCAATTAAATTTTTATCTAACTATTGCACAAAAATAAAATTGTTTTAACGACGACGACGAGGTTCAATGGGCGGAGTGCGAGGACGTGGCGACTCACTCCGAGGATCACGTTCGACACCACGGTTTCCAATTGGACTGCGTGATACTGAACGACTACGAGATTTAGACCTAGATCGAGAGCTCCGATCACCGTCGACAACCTCAGCACGGACACGGATGTAGTTTGTCTCGCCCTGCAAGATTAATGATGACACATGAACGGAAATTGTTTGACGACAGAATAAATGTGAATACAGCTTACCTCATGGGATTTAAGTTTGGTGTCATCCAAGTTCTTGATAGCGTAGCGCATGTCGTCATAGTGTAAAAACTCGACAACTCCAGAGCCGTCCTTGTAGACATCTGAATAGGCAACTTCCCCAGCGGAGCGCATGTGGTCCTTCAAATCCTGCCAGCTAGCACTTGCCGGCAATCCTGCAGATATATTTTTTCCAACCATCCAGAAACAATTTATCAATTTTACCTCCGGAGATTTCCACCGTCCATTTTTTAATTTAAATCCTTGTCCTTATTTCGATTACCAGTGACAATAACTCGATACTTTGTCCGGCGAACAGATGAGCCACGACGATCCCCTCCACGCCGGTAACGGTCTCCTCGATCGCCGCCACGAGTGAACTCAACCCGAAGCTTCCTCCCCATGAAGTAGTAGCCGTCACGGCGTTCAACAGCGTCCCGAGCATCCCTTTCAAGTTTACACAAAAAAGAGTTATAAATTAACTGATAAACAAAACTGACGACAATTTAATTAACCTCTTTGTCCTACCTGGGATCCTCAAACTCAACGAAGGCAAACGGGTTTTTAGTGTTTCGACCAGAGCCGGACACCAAGTTGACATCCAAAATCCTTCCGTACGAGTTGAAAACTTCGTCAATGTCCTTCGTCCGAGCGTCGGGATGAAGGTTCCCGACGTAGACACGCCTGTCCTCATTTCCTCTCCGAGACATTCTTTAAAATTAAGTTTAAAGTCCGGAAATGTTTAGGCTAATCAACAATTTGAAATCCTTCTCCCTGCTAATTACTAAATTGGCAATTAACTAAAACTCAGCTGGAGCTTGACAATCAAGTTTTGTACGCCGACGTTTGTTGACTTGAGCGACGAGATGAATGCAAAAGACGAAGAAAAAAACACGACGACCAGCGTCCTCATTCATTTCTCGCAACAAAGTTAGCAAAGTGCACTACAATGTGCATTTTTTTCAAAGCTAGGGGCACCATGAGATATCAGAGGGAACTCAAACTTTTGAATTTTGTTCTATAGGCCTAAACCCGTACACAGCTGTAAATGTAATCAGACAACTCCGCCTTAGAAATTGCATGAAGAAAGGCTGAGCTGAGATCTTTAATTTTTTGCTGAAAGAGTTTAATTGTGTAGCTTAATGATGAGCGAGACAACGGAGAATTTAGTGGTGGAGTTGAAGACTGAACTGAAGACGGTTGTGGAGGCGTTGAGTTTCCTCCATGAATTTGTGGAGAGCGTTTTTGGTAAGTAATCCGAACGGTTCTTCTATACATTACTTAAATATAATGTTTTGGTTTTAATTTTGAGGATGGAGGATAATTTTAAGCTTGGGTTTTTATTTGGTTTTAGGTGCTAAATATCACAACTTTTTAAGCAAGGACAGTGACCACTCGGGAAAAGACGTGCAAACAGTTATAAAGCGTTTGAGATTGAGTCATCATCACGTTGACTCCACTTCAAATCCTCCAGAGGCATTTGACCACCCACCGCATCCAGTTAAATCGGAAGTAGACATCCAGCGCAGAGAAAGTAAGGGCGACAACGGATATTCCTCTGCAGGAGCTACTCCGTTGCAATTGGAACGACGATGGAGTTCAACATCCTCCAAAGTGTTTAGCCCTCCAGAGGAGCCGTCAGATCCTCAGCCTCAAGATCTAAACCGACTTCACATGAGTGTTGATGAGTCTGAGCTTGTTTCTGTCAAGTGTGAAGTCGACGATAGTGCGTTTTTGGACGATGTCGTGGATAATTTTGGTGACCCTTCAGATTTTCACTATGAAGGTGAAGAGTCTGAGTTACGAATAGATAATTCGTACCCAATTCCTTCAAGCAAGCCTATTTTCGGTGGAGGTGGAACACCAACGAGCACTCGTTTCATTCCGGAACTAATTCCAATCCAGTCAGAGCCAGTAGTAGAAAGCATGCACGTGAAAGACGATACTTCAGAAGATTCTTCCGTGGATTCAGAATCGGAATGGCGTCCCTCTACTGTTATCGCCCTACCAAAAAAGCCAAAAAGGAGTAGTCTTCCCTCCCAATCCTATTCCAAAGTCGGAGGTCCCTTCAAATGCGACATGTGTCCAGCCTCGTACAAACAAGAAGAAAGTCTCCGGAGCCACCAAAAATACAAGCACAACCCGAGCAGAGTCCAGTGCACATGTCACCTCTGCGGAAAGTCGATGGTTGATAAATATCGACTTCAAAGGCACTTGAGGCTTCACACAGGCGAAAAACCGTTCGAATGTGAGTACTGCGGACAGTCATTTTACCGAAAGGATTACCACACAAAACATTTACAGAGAAAACACGGCATTCACTACTCCTCCGCCCCAGTCACGCCCAAGAACCTCCGAAAGAATAAGCCGGATTCAACCCAAGCCTTTTCTAACTACATTTCAAACATTTTCGAAACTCCCTCTCCACCCCAGCCGTCAAAGGGGAGAAAGACAGGAGGGGGAGGAGGAAACTCACAACCCAACAGAATTCCAGTCTCATCCCCATCGTCACTCTCAACCTCGCCTGGAACGTCATCCTCCCAAGCGTCGTCAGGGGAGATTCCCCACCAAGGTGGCTTTGATATTTTTACACATCACCACGACACTCCTGCCTTCACTGGCAACGGGGCAGCTACTCCAATGAGCAATTTAATGACTATGACTAGTTTAACATTTGATGACCTAATATCCGCTGACTTGTAAAAACTAAAGCATGCTAGAGAGAATCTCTTTTCAGCTTTGATACCTTCAGTGCAATGTAATTTTGACTTAATTTTTTTGTCCGAACCGAAATCATTAAAACAATAGCGTTTTTATTACGAGCCTTGAGTCTAATGAAGCATTGTTATTTTTCATTAACGTTGTTATTCCTCGTTCATTAAACTTGAGGGACGTTTAATCGGCAGTTCGGCGTGTACTACATTTGTACAAAAAAATGGGGCAGTGTGAGATTTTAGCATTTTGCCTAGCTGCAGCTATTTCTGTCCTTATTCAAAAAGCATCTTCCGCCGCAGTAGGTAATCATGATAAGTTCCCGACACTGACAGAACAAGGGGGCACACTAATTGGCCCGGTAATAAACTGGACAGTTTATAAAATGTATTTCTTGAGAAGAAAAAGTTTATTTTATTTTTTGGTTTTTTAATAGCTCGACAATTTGGCATACTCCAATTATCTGAAAGAAGTTCTCGCTTTACTACAAGCAGATGAATCTTCTGAAGGCACTGCCCTCGAAGCTGTAAAAGTAAAAAAATAAAAATCTGGATTGTATTTTCCATCAATAATGCTCATTTCATGCTGAAAGTATTCACAGAACTTTAGAAATGCAAGTCCCCGGATCCGATCCAAGCTGGACGAGCTGAAGCGGAAAGAGCTGAGGGAGATAAGGAACCTGATGGAGGAAATCAGAAGCCGTGGCGCAGACCCGAAGGAGCTCAAACAGCGATATAAAAAATATACGAGATATTTGGACCCTCGTTTCAAAAACTTTGATACACAAGACCTCAAAAGGCTGCTTGTTCAGGTAGAAAATTACACCGGAAGCGGATTTTTGCCGATAAGTACGATTTAAAATTTTGTTTTTGTTTTCTCAGGCGAACACTGATTTGACGCTGATGGATGTCGAGAGAAGAGAGCGTTTTAAGGAATACGAAATGTACAAGTCGCTGGAATACGATACCCTGCTTAAACGGTTGTCACCTAAGATCCAAGAAATTGTGACCAGGAACCGTGCCGCCATGGTAGCCCATCAAAACGCAAAGCCGATGGTGATGCCGATGTCTATGTCTCATCTGAGAAAAGTTTGGCAGGAAAGGGACCACATGAACAAGGAAAATTTCAACTTGAAAACGTTTTTTCACCTGCACGACCTGGACGGAAATGGGTTTTGGGATGAAGACGAGCTCAAGGTTACACTGGAGGATTTGATACATGAGTATCATACGGAGGGGAACATATATGATCGTCATGAGGCAACTGAAGACATGGAGAGAATGAGGGAATACGCTTTTAAAGAGATGGACACTAACACAGACCGTCTTATTGAGTAAGATAATAAAAACAAACAACAACAATAACAACAATATATTATGTGGAGAGAAGATATGTAAACACGTTATTTTTGTGGTAGTTTGGAGGAGTTTTTGTATAATTCAAAGAGAAACGGTCACAGTGATCATACATTTTGGCAGAGCATCAAAAACGTTCCGGTGTATACTCCGGAGGAGTACGAACAGTATAAGGAAAAGAACCAACATTTGCTCGATGATATGGCGGACAAAGGACATGTAATACTGATTGATAAAAATATGTTTCCGTGAAGGTTTTCGATAATAATGTTTGCGATTTTGACTTTTTGAATAGATTACTATGAATATTTCTGGATTTGTGGTGTTTCATGATTTGAGGGATAAGACGCCCAAGCCAACGATTGTCTTAACGGATCAGTTAAGCAACGCCACACAAACAGACATTCCTTCAGAGAAACAAGGCTAATCTAACTGCTTTGAAAATTTTTTAATGAAAGTAGAGTTTAAAGACTAGAAAATCCTAGGCTAAATGACAAGAACCTATCTATCACTTAATGAAACACAGAAAGTGTCCGAAGAGATACCATGTCGCCTGCACCCGTCTTAGAATATCCTACTTCTTCTTTAGATTAGATAATTCTTTAAGTAAAAGCTTCAGTTTTCTGCTGCTGCAACCTCTGTCTGAATGCAGCTTTATACAAAACATAGATTAACTATGTAATAAATTTCAAATTACAAAATCTCATTCTAATGACTGGGTCAAGCTTTGAAAAATGTTACGAAAAGGCTTTACTGTCTAAAAAAAATTTGCTTCATCTTTATTCTCTGCGTCACATAAGTTTCCCCTTGTTTGGATGGGTCATTCGTAAGTACGGGACAACCGTTGCTAGCTTTAAAAATAC
>VICI01003754.1:0-12438 GCA_019593645.1 Akabosia matsudoensis
ATTTGATAGGTAATATTTTAGGTAATATTTTGACCCTTTTTTAGGTCATAAATGCCTTCATATTTTGGCACTTGATAGGTAATTTTCTGCCGGGCTCTAGTAATCATAATCAATTTTTGATCCTTTATTATTCATCTATTCTTATATTGACATTTAAGTGTTTATAAGACATTAAAAACCGTCAACGTTTATTATTCGCTCAAAAAAGATCGCCTCCCGGACGAATTTGTTTTTCTGCATAGCTCAAAAACGCCTTAACAGATCTAAAGTCTGATTGCTCCATTCAATAGCGCTTTCAAAGCTCTACATTTTTGGATCTTGCAACTTTTCCCAGGACCCATAGTTCCAGAGAAAAGGCCAAGAAACCGCCAAGGTTAATTTTTTTTGAACTTTTTGTCATTTTGTTCAGAATCCAAGTCTAAGCATGATGAGATGATCAACTCACCTACAAACTTGATAATTTACGAGTTATTCTGCTTTTTTAAAACGTATCGTGTACGAAGACAGGTGGGGTATGTACTTCTCGAGTGAATGATTGCCCGTCATTGATTTTTTTTGAAGAATAAAAGAAACAAGAAATGATTACATTCCAATGATTCCAGCCTAAGGAATTGAGGAAAATGCGAATATTCGCAAAATCATTTATTACCCCATTTACTCCGTTTGAGGTTGTCATAGCGTAATAAAAGTTGTGCCAAAATGCAACCGATGATTGCTGTAGCCTTTAAAATTCTCTACTTTCATTTCAGTAAAAAGTACTCTTAGAAATTGATATGTCCCCTTGAAAGAATTAGCCCAAAATACAAGTACACCAACAAAAGGCATTTTTCGACCGCCTGGAGCCTTGTCTGCGTTGGTACAAAAAAAATCCACTTGAATTCGTTTAGAATACAGACGGTAATGTTTAAATAACAATGATTTAAGCGATTTTTAATTCATTTTACCAATTTTTCCACCTCTTTTAACAACTAATGAGCCATTTTCTCTCATTCTTAACAGAGTCGGGAATATTTCCAGGATCTATTGCATGATCTTTCGCAACTAATGGGAATCGGGCTTGAGCGCTGGGCATTGGAGGAAGCAAGTCTTTCAAACCCCTTTTGGATCTGAATGACCTGAAAATATTGCAATACAACAAGAAAGGGCGCTCACAGTTTTGTAAAAGTTTTCTTTCTGCAACAATTTTCATCGCTGCTCTTATTATAAATTACGATTTTCAATTTACGGGATCTTGAGAGAGACTGGTTCAAAATCTTGCTTTCAACTTTACCGTTAGATCAGGTCCTGAATCGTTGGGATTCTCAGTGACGACCTTCTCTGAACAATACCTTGAAACCATTTCTAGATTCGGGTTTTTCATGGTGTCTGTGATGTCTACGAATATATTTATGTGCACACATGGCATATAAATTTCGCTGCAATTCGTTTTTATCGCGCAAGCGTTGAGCTTTCCGGGAAGTATTTGGATGGAGTTCTATCCCAAAAAAGTCAAAAAAATTTCCGTGAGTGTTTTCAGTTCTTTTCAAAATCCTAAAAAAACAGGCCTTTCAAGTTGCTGTGATTAGTAATAATGATTTCAGATTTTTCACGACTATTATTTGCATGTCAGCAAATGAGCATATTATTTATGGCGATGTTGGTGGACATGGTGGCGGGAGAGGCCTTGTTGGAGTTTCACTGATTGCAGCGGTTAGTATTTAAATACATTGAATTAAAACGTCGTGTTAACCAAATGACCAAAGTTTTTCTTTGAAAGTAAAATCACATTTGGTCAACATTTTACTGAATGGACAGTTACGCATACGTGCGGTAGATGAGAAAAAAGGATTTTAAATTCTCTACAACTTTTAATTCATCAAGTACACAGCAAAACCCATATTTCCCCTTGAAAAGTGGGAGAAACCGTTTCAAACTGGCGTGTTTGGTTTTATTTTTGCACAACTTTTACGGGTAGAAAACCTGAAACGGAGGAAATGGCGATTAAAGATTTACACAATTTCAAGTATTCCCAGTTTTCAAGCCTTAGATTTTAACCTAGGCGGCTGTTCTTTAGCGTTTTAGGTATATTTCGAGGGCTTCTTTTAGGATCCGGTCTCAGAAGTGCCAAATTCCCAGCCGTCACGGAGATATCAGGGATTTAGTGGTTTCCAGAAATGCAGATATTGTTAAATATGAAAATGAAGGACCACTTTTATGGGAAAACCCTGAAACACGTCAACTAGAGAAATTTTTTGTACTTTCCAGAACAGCAATAAAAATAAATTTATTTTTGAAAAAATCGCAAGTAATTTGCAATATTCCGTATAAGGGAAAAAATGGGGACCATACAGAAATTCGTTTCGTTAAATTTCCTGAATTTGCGAAAAAAGGGAAAAATTGGCAAGGTTGTTCAGTAGCTCACTCGCAACCGGGAGTAAGTACTTAGCACGACTTGACCGTTTTTGACACCAATACTGGGTAATGTGTCTCTTTGATTAAAAAACGGCGGTCTCATACTATCATTCACATTATTACCTAATTTTCAATCAAAATGTTTTAACGTTCCTATCAACTTCATCGCTTTCTCGGTTCCATTAGTTTCATTTATGTTCATACAATTCATATCTCAATCCGCCAACGGCTTGGAGGACACAGTCTAAGCGGAAGGGCGGCACACATATTAAATCATTTTGGTCAATATAATATAATATTATTATATATTTCATTAGCAAAGTTAGGTACTGCCTACTGAAATCAAGCTATGCAGAAAGTATAAAGTTAATGATAGGGATAAAATGATTATTTAGATTTAAAATAAAAAAATGACGACGGCTTATGTTTCAGAAAGGCTATTGTTAAATGGAATTACACCAGCAGTAAATGTTACAATAAATATGGGACGGAGAGATAAAAGGTATTTATCGTTGCTAGAATTGCAGTCAGGAGGCACTTATTTTTTATAAATGTTTGGAGCCTTAATAATAGTGCTCATAATTCTTTGCCTAACATCCTGGTCCGAATGATACTATTTTTCCAAGCGAATACATTATAAAATAAGCTAAGAATTTACTTATGGAGAAATTAATTTTCGGAATTTTATGACAGCTAGAATGAAAAAGTCAATTTCATGCCATTGACGAGCTATGCCATGTGCATGGTGTACTAGCAGATTTTTATTTATTAACATTATTTAGAATCCTGACCATAGAGAGGGATTATTAATCTAATGAGAGTCGAACTACATATGTTCTGTTAGAAAACAATGATTTTTGGAATTATTTGGGAACTTTACACCGAAACGTGAACAAAAATCATTAATTAAACTCTACATATCTATAAGACCGCCCCATTTTTTAGAGGAGCGCCAGAGGTGTCCAGGCAGCCGGATGCCGCTGGATGCCGGATATCTGGATCCCAGGAGTAGAGTCGGATGCCAGGATGCCAGAGCTAGGGTTGGATTCTCGGTGGCTGGATGCCAGAGCTAGGGTTGGATTCTCGATGCCTGGATGCCAGAGCATGGGTTGGATGCCGGATACCGGGATGCCTGGATTCCAGAGCTAGGGTTGGATGCCAGATTACAGTCGGATGCCGGATGCCATAGTGTGAACACCTCTGAGAGCGCTATGTATGACTAATAACAATACATTAACTCTTATTTCAGAACCTGTATCTGGAGCCAAAAATAATCATATTTACGAAGAGAAACACAACATATACTATAAGAAATGAAGCTACAAATTTGAAGATATGAAAGGCAGTTGAATTACTGATTGTTGCTCATGTTTTGGCGTGGTGTTCCGAAATACCATACGCAACAACAGTGTTTAAAATCATTGTTTTCGAACAGAATATATGCAGTTATCTGCTACTACACCATGCACATTACTTTCTCTATCTAGCTTGCTACCTTTCTCTTAAGTTAACTTTTTCATTCTAGTTGTCATAAAATTCCTAAAATCCAAATGAATTTTCTCCAAGAGTATATTCTTAGCTTATTTTATAATATCTCCGCTTGGAAGAATAGTATCATGCTGATCAGGATGTATGGCATAGAATTATGAGCACTATAATTAAGGCCCCAAACCATTAAAAAATGTGCGCCTTCTGACTGCACATCTATGCATGCACAGCAACGATAAATACCTTTTATCTTTCCGTCACACAAATGTGTTAGAATGTTAAAATCAGTCTAATTTTGATTGAGTCGTTTGTAAACACAAGAATCTAATAACTCTTTCTATCTATCAAGTTTATGCGATCAAACAGCAATTCCGTTGGCATTCCCATTAAAAGAATTTCATCTTATTCACTTAGAATGAAATGACTCGTTTTATAGTTTCCTGTAGACCTAAACATTCCAGGGCGACGTGGTCTTTGTGGAGAAGGACCGTGTTACAGATGCTAAACTATTCAAGATTTCATCGAGTGTAATTAGTCATAATGGAATGCAGTCATAAATGACTCAGCCGCTGCCAACTTATGTGGGTAGGCGCAAGATGCACACACTATGAACTAACATGAAATGAAAAAAGATGAAACACTTTTTACTCTCCTCTAACAAGATAAGATGTCAAATGCATTATAAATTATGTCGCAGATCTTGACAACTCCCTACTTCTAAATCTGGCTACATCCTAATCCCCCATCTAACCAAGGTTACCCGAATGTGACAGAACATCAAGGATGGCTTGATACCCGTCTATTAAAGTTAAAACACAATAGAACCCGATGGGTTGGGTTTTAACTCTAATAGACGGGTATCAAGCCATCCTTGATGTTCTGTGTGTTTTAATGTACTCTAACGAAGAAAAATTTAATAACGTGGCCAAGCCTTTATACTATATCATAGGTACCATAGCGTTTCTCAAGAGAACACATTGAACAGCGAAAGATAGGTCATTCAATTCGTGAACATACCAATGTCACCACCGGTATTGTGTAATTTGCGTAAGCTGTCCACTTCCAACTACTTCCATCCCTCTTTTGATTTTGAAATTGTTTGGACAGACTGTCATAAAAATTGTGTCTTGTGATGCACGGTGGCACGACCAAGCTCAGGATACGGCAGAACCAACATACGGCAGAACTAACATACGGCAGAACCAACGTACGGCAGAACCAACGTACGGGAGAACCGACATACGAGAGAACCAACATGCCCCAAGTCATCGAGTTCAGGTTTATCACAGTAAGCAGAACACGCCGACAGAGATAGATATTCTACCGTCTTTGTGTAAGGCAAGTCAGTCCCATCCATGGAGAGCAGTAGACAAGAAGTAACAACAAGAACAAGGAATCCGAGGGACTCGCAGCATCACCACAACCATCATCACAAAAATTAATATTTCTCATTTGGCTCTGTTGCCAGTTCAGTTTAATAAATATATTCTTATTATTGTAACCGACTGTGTGTCGTCAGTTTGTTTAACCGTCTTCTCTGAGGAAGACGAGGAGCATCAGGAGGAGTAGCTGGAGGGAACGGAGGAGTTTGTGTAATGAGGAGGGTTCAGGGTTGATCGCGTATGGAATAGCTGCATCATACCCACCAGCTTGAGTAACATAATCACCCTCTGCATTACAGTCTTATAAACAAACAAGACAAAAGTAAACCAATGAAGTGACTGTTGATGTGAATTCCGCCCCGTTAAGTTTCAACAGTCTTGCTTGGTCCCATTTTTTTAATGCTACATGTTTTTTTCTAGAGTTGTTAATTTTTCCCCATTTTTTTCTTAAACCCCAGTTTTGCAAGTTTCTCAGTACCCGTAATAATGCGGGTTTTTTGAGGGGGGTTTTAACTAAATTGGGTACCTCGGCCATCCCTGCAGTACATTAGATTAATAAAATACTGTTTCGAAAACAAATGTCAGGTTCTGTGGTTGTTCTCCCAATTGGATAAGGGTTGGGACATTCTACAGTCACGTCTACGTGGAACAGTATCAATTAATATCTCAGTGTGTTTCAGGTAAAGTTGCTTTTGACAAAAAGCGAAGTTTTCCATGGCCAATGGCAGTTAACTGTACAAGGTAATGACCGACTGGAAGATAGTTGCAGAAAACACATTTTAGCAATTCAAAAGCCACTTTATGCTGCGACTGGCCATTTTGAATTTCTTTAATAATGGTTCGCTTATCGTTGAATGATAAGGTTACCCTTTTACTTTTTTCAGAACTTGTAAAATCAGAGTGAATTAACTTGTTCGAGTGAGACAAGAATGACATGAAAGAAATGAACTTCAGCATTTGACAACCTCTTTGTTAATTGTCTTTCGTCTTTGTGCCGCTGGTTATTGGAAAGAGGTAAATTTCAGTGGTTTTGTATTACATACATGCGTCAAAAATGGGTCCTAAAAGCAGGGGGTCGTTAAGGGATTAGGACCTAAAATGAAGTGTAATTTGCAAGCAAAATTGAACGACACGCAGCTAGGTAGGCCTACACTGGCGGTGTCCTTATATTGTATAGGCCTAATATAGCAGTTCCACTGTAATTGATTTTTACAGAACATTACAAAATATTCCTGGAATCTAAGACATTCGAGCTGGACGATCCCAGAGTTCACCGGACTGAGCAAAGTACAAAGCCAACTCTGTACGAGCTTTCTTCGCTGTTGCATGACTGGCGACAGGAAAGTGAATTGCTTATCATTACATGATGGCCTTGACGATTCCAGTCCAGTGAATTGAAACTTTCCCGAAATTGTTTGCATACAAGCTGCGCAATAACACATAACTCTTTTAAAGCACGTCAAACATTCGACCGTCAACTAGCTTTTCAAATAATCACTAATGTTATACAAGTATACTATTTACGATATCATGTATGGCGTTAATATCTGGTGCCACTCGGTCGTCATTACCAAATGATGAATATTAAATGGTCGTTGCAATTCCTTTTTTTATCATTGGATAATATTATGTATATAATTTTAAAATTTAAAAGTGCTTTTACCTCTGCATGACTTTCAAAATGATTGATAGTAAAGAAACCCGTCAAATGTGTGGTTATATCATGCGCTAATAACATAGACTCCGCGTGAAGTATTGCACGTGCTTGTTTCGTAATTATTACGAAGCTGAACTTTGTTCGGCAAGTACTGATTTCGACAAGTTTGTCCGTCTGTCTGCCTTTCGGTGCTCTACAGGCCACACATTTTGACCGATTTGGATCAATTTTGACACAGTGATACTATGAGCCACTGGCACGAACATAATTGATTTTCAGCTTAATTGCTCAACCCAGTCCGTTGGGGTCAGTGCTCATGTAGTGTCACAGGGGCAAAATTTAAGATTTGCCAAAACTTTGTGTATTGATCACTTCACTTGAAACAACAATACTGATTTTCAGTTCAATCAGGCAACCCTAGGGGTCAGAGATAGGGTACACTAGGGTCGGATGGGCAAAATTTTAGATTCCCACCAAACCTGATACCTGGGGTCATTTGGAACATTCCTATCTATTTTCACCCCAATCGGTTAACCGGGTTTTGGAGATGGGGTGCATTAGGGTCAGATAGAGCCAATTTTAGAGTTTGACTGATTTGCATCATAATATAATTGGTACAGTGATACCTTGGGTCCAGGAAGGGGTTCACTTGGGTCATAAGCGGTAAATTTTTTATTTTGGTCAATTTTTCCGTAACTCGTTATAGTGATAACCTGGGTCACTTACAACAGCCCTATTGAGTTTCAGCTCGATCTGTCAACAAAGGGTCAGAGATGGGGTCCACTAGGATCAGATGGGTAGAGTTTTAAATTGTGGCTGATGTGCCACAAACTGGTTAAAGTGATACCTTAGGTCACTTCCTACAACACTATTGATTTTCAGGACAATCTCTAAATCCTAGGGGTCAAAGAAGGTGTCCAGGATGCAGTTGATAACCTCGATCTTGCTCCTTTATGGACCAAACCTTCGGTGAATTAAATAGAGTAATGCTGGATGAAGTGAAATCAAATAAACCACAAACCAAGACGGGACAATTCAAATTGTTCCATTAAAGTACTCGTAATTAGTTGTTAGAAATCGTGAATACTTCTCTGTGACTGATCGCTTTATCTCCACTCGTTTCACAAATAGTTTCTACAATCACTAATTGAAATTCGAACTCGCTCCGAACCAACCTGCGTCATTCTCTTGCTCGCTGTGTGGTGGCAAAGACCGAACTGTCGCTTCCCACACACGCACTTTCTCGGTTCACTCTTCGTGTCCACAACCACCACTAATTTTTACGGCTTCTCGATAAAATAGTGCCACATTTCTATTCAAACAATTCCATACGGAACAGAATGGTTCCATCAAGACCAGATGGGGCAAATTTTAGATTTAGGCCTGTTTGTACCAAAACTGTTACACTGACACTGGGTCACTAGTGAGCAGCCTATTGAATTTGAGCCTAATCAGTCATATTTGGGGGTCTGGGGACGGGATTTCAGCTTCGTCATTATAGCTGTGGCTTAACAGCTTTTATTGAATTGATGGACAGCAGCCGTTACTGCAAGCCGTCCAAAACCAGAAAATGTCCATATTTTGGGATTCAACAAGTTACGAAATGCCGTTATTAGAAAACCATGTTCTTATAATTTACTTTGACTGAAAACAAGATAAAGATGAATGATTTGACAGGCATATCCGATAACATGCACGAATGTTCTGCATCGCCTCTTTTGCCAACCCTTTCGAAAATGTGTCTGAAAAACATTTAAGACCTAGTTGGGATACTCCAAACTTAATCATTTAGATTTCAGCGTTCCAGAAGGCATACAACCCTAGTCAAGCTTGAGCTCGGATTAGAAATGACGACATCCTACCTTTGCCGATGCTTGCCAGTAGGTATAGCGTTTCTGTCTGCAGTTGCAACCTTGGCACCAATTAATATTAAAGGTAAGTTAAATGATTGCTACTTTGACTGCTCATTAAACTTACCTAATCTTCTTGACGGCTAGCAACGTACCCAGGGTCAAAGAATCTAAAATTTATCGCTACCGTGGACGGAAAGTCATTCTTTGCAGAAAGTACCTGGCATGTGAGCTTTTTTAATAAGCTAATCGTTGGCTTATTCGTGATGATGAAAATGTAATTTTATATAAATTCCAAGAACTGGACAGCTGCCAACACATACTGCGAATCACTTGGAATGCGACTTGCATCTATAACCACACGTGCCCAGTGGGATGCTTTAGACCGCAGCTACAACNTATATAAATTCCAAGAACTGGACAGCTGCCAACACATACTGCGAATCACTTGGAATGCGACTTGCATCTATAACCACACGTGCCCAGTGGGATGCTTTAGACCGCAGCTACAACTATGAAAGCTTCCAAGGAGGTAACAAACCTATAAATAGATACTGTTCCCGAAATTGTAACTGTAAACCCATGGTGCCAGTTCGATTGGTGCACTTAGAAACAATAAGAAATGTATTTCAAAATACGTTTTTTGAATTGGATATATCGTTTTTGTATGATATTGAAACCGTTGACAAGGCCTTCTTTTTATAAAAAAAAGGTGTCTTATTGCACCAATTGGAAAAAGAGCTTAGGTTTTACGTTAAAATACCGTGTACAGCAACATAGCCTTGTCTTATCGTTAACCAGCGAAAGAAACCTAAAATATCTAAAATGTTTTGCAGGCCACTGGGTATCAGCACACGACCGATTACAGAAGATCCAATTTGTGTGGGAAGGCAATTTTGAAATAGATGCCGAATTTCCGTTCAAAACATGGAGAATAGCACCATATTACTGCTTGTTCTTCTACAGTGTGAGTGGAGTGAACACATCGAGCTTAGGAAATTATGAATGTGAATATCCAATCAAAGTTCTGTGCGAAACTACGTAACAACCTCATTGTTTGTAAAATTTGAACTTCTTTTAATGAACGGGAATATATTGTTCCGCCAAGAACTTGACATAGCACGATATTCTGCCATAAGAGACTAATAAACTATTATCTATGCTCATACAATCTCGAAAATTGCGAAATAATTTACATTCTGTCCTTATCATCAAAGTATGGTCGCGTGATCACGTTTACGTTAAGCGTGAATCGGTTTTGGCGTGGCTCATGCTAGGTGGATGGACATTGTCAAATGCGAGCGCACCTAGGAAATGGGGATACGTCGTATAAAAACAAAAGCAAGACAATAGAAACTCTGTTCGTTTTTCTCTAAAGTATATCGTCGATAATTGCACATTTGGTCGGATGTCCAAAACGGTTTAGGCCAAAGAAAACATAACTGGATGAAAGATTTTAGTCGCAAAGGCTGGGTATATATTGATATCGATTTTGTAGATCACGTAAATCAGCTTTGAACTAACTCCGATATCTATAATCACTATATGAAAAGGAAGCCAAGAAAGGAGCTTTTATTTTATATCAAAATCAAAAATTCATATATTTTTTTCATTTATGTCCTTCTGTATTTTAGATCGAATTGTACTTTGCTCACTTTGAATCATTGTCGACGATATGCCATGCGGTAAAGGTCAATTGGCGACCCACAAATAAGACTTGGTAAAATATAATGTGCCTATGCCTACCGTTTATTTATGTGCATAGATGTGTAATTCGTATTGATGCAGTTACGTTTTGCTCAACGGGACATGAACTAATCTTGAACTCATTGTATTTAGTAAACAACGACTGGCGGTTTCACTTGTTTTTAAAATTTTGCCGTTCGAAGAATATAGTATGAGGACGGTTTCCTATGTTCGGCAGAGAGTGAAAGTGGCTGTGATTAATAATTACTGTCCCGTCGAGATGAAGGCAACACGTGTATGTTGACTGGACATCTATGTATGGATAGAAATGAAAGGCGTAATATAATTTCCGAAGTCATATATTTTTATAAACAACGACTGGCGGTTTCACTTGTTTTTAAAATTTTGCCGTTCGAAGAATATAGTATGAGGACGGTTTCCTATGTTCGGCAGAGAGTTAAAGTGGCTGTGATTAATAAAATAATTAATGTCCCGTCGAGCTGAAGGCAACACGTGTAATCTCAGCTGGTGGACTTTTACATGAAACAACTTGTGGAATTAACCCCCTCTGGTGTTCTACAGTCTTTTCCACAAGAGGGGGTTAGTTCCACAAGTTTTTTCATGTAAAAGTCCCCCAGCTGAGATTATGTTGACTGGACATCTATGTACGGATAGAAATGAAAGGCGTAATATAATTTCCGAAGTCATATATTTTTTTACCTGGGTTAAGTACAGCAAAAGATGCCAATATTCCTGTAGAAAGGGACATTTTCATTGCCATATGTCTAAAAGCACTAATTGTAAAAACTAATTAAATATTCGAAATCTACGTATCAAATTACATACCAGTACAAGTCTGAGTCATCCTAAAACCATATTGTAATGCAGATATTATATACATATAAAAATTTGAACCTACATCACAACGCTCGCAACAATTGACACGCTTGCAATAAGTAAGAATTTAATAATTATTGATTCGGTGGAACTACGGACATGAAGTGGTGATGTTGAAAATAAAATGAATGTTGTATGGGCTTGGATTACTAGAAATTGTAGCTAATTTACTGAAAAGAAACTTGAATGTAAAAATACCTCTTGCTTCTTGAGCGACTCATGACGGAATGAATTGAGCTCTTCTTTTGCCCAGCATAAAAATAGGCCTTCCTAATGCACCAGAAGTGTAATAAGCTAATTTTACACGCCAACGTGGACGTCAAAGTTTGAGCCCAACGTATATTAAAGTAAAAAAGGTAGGCATAGAAATAAAAACGGAAAATGTGCAATATCCAAATAAAATCTGACTGTTAGACAAAAAAACATTGCATTTCACATTTTCTCATTTTCATTATATTAAAACTAAAGTGCACATGCTACGAAACAATTATGGTACCATAATCTCCTAATATTGTTATGTTATTCGGCTCTCTACGCAATTTCGCTGGGCTCGATTGAGCTTATCAGGATATTGTACTTCACTATGTACAAAGAGGCACAATATGAGTACATGTTGCACGTTCGTTTGATTAAAATAATAGAGCTGTACAGCCACAGCTATAATGACGAAGCTGAAAGAAAAAGCTAAGGAAAAAAGCTTAGCTAAAATTACGAAGAAAAAAGCATAGCTGAAAAGCTAAGAAAAGAAGTTTAGCTCAAAAGTCAAGGTATCACTCTACCAAGTTTGGAGGAAGATCAAGCCCTAATTTAGAATTCAACCCATCTTGTCCTAGCGGACCCCATCTCTGATCCCTACGGCTGGCCGATTGGACTCAAAATCAGTAGGGTTGCTCCAAGTGACCCAAGGTATCACTGTACCAAGTTGGGTGCAAATCGGCAAGTATCTCGAATTTTTATTATTATTATTGTTATTATTGTATTTATTTGTCAACTTTCCAAATTATTACAATTGTCAGGCAAGGAATATAATAGTACAAATAAGACAAAACTGAAGTCACCGGTGATGGTATGCAGGGAAAACTCTAGG
>VICI01003755.1:0-12437 GCA_019593645.1 Akabosia matsudoensis
TTTTATAAGATTAGTTTAGTGTATTATTTTTAAATCCAGAAAAGAAAAGTCAACTGCACTCAACAGTTTTCAAACCTGATTTGATGAACATAATTCTGTGCTGATTCATATTTATAGCATTGTCTAAAAGCTAAGATGGCGACTCAAATCTAGTCTATCCCACTGTGTCATTCGGTGTCCAGAGATAAAACATCAGATGCTCTGTCATCCAGTATTACGTTCCACGTACATTACCTCATTATTACCTTCATTCAGACACAAAAATATTGTCGCGTTTACATTTGTATAGATATTTGTCACAGAAATTTATTTCATAGATATTCTCTCGTCTTAAAAAACGGAAGTAAATAAAAGTTACCCACAAGCTATTTTGTGGAACAAATCGATGAATGAAACAAGGAAAACATACATTGCGGTTTAAAAAATCCTAGTAAGGTAGTAATGATGAGCAATAAAGCTTCTGCATTTACGTGAATAAACCATTGTGGTAACTGTGGTAGGTCTTTGACAAGCAACTGTGCAATTGGTTTTGAAAAATTTAGGACTCAGTATTCAGAGTCTGATTCCTTCAAAGTTTTCGTCGTTGGTAGAACGGACGTCCGGTTTGTCTTGACAATACACTTGTGTTTCAATGTTATGGTCACCTGTTAATGTTATACCATGTGTAGTTTTCTATACGGATACAATACGTAACGTTTTATTCAGGTTGATTCAAAGATTACTATTAAAAAATTTTGTGAATTTTTTTGTTGCGCATCATTTTTTGGTTCCCCCAAATGGCTCTCTGATTTGGTGTCTGTCGACAAGCTGCATTACTGCAGGATACCATTGGTTTCTGTTGGTTGAGAAAACCTTGATTTTTTGTAATTGTCCGTGCAGACATGAATGGCTTGGTTAGCCCATAAAGAATGGAGAATATTGCTGGTGCTGAAAGAACGAGAATGTATTAATCAAATTTTAATGCGTACGAAGTACACATCAACAACTACATAAGTGCAAGTAGAAAACTCATTAATCATACCATTTATAACTAAACTTTGTCCTAAAATCTCGGGATAGTGGGCTTCATACACACTAATTGTTTGTATTAACACCTGTATCGCTTAGGAATGATTGAAAACATCAAATATTGAACAAATGTTTAAAATCTAACAGCAATTAGCATTTAATTTACCTTTCAAGTTTGCCAGCTGCCAGTATGAATATCCAGACATATCAATAATACTAAGCAACTGGACGCAAGATGATTGGGAACTTGTAACAGAGTTTGGATCCTCGTTGGCTTGAGTCCTTTCTTTAATCGTTTTCATAACTGTTTCCAGCATTTGGTTGGCATGATGGTCAAATCTGACAGTTCCCTCTTTCTCAATAAAGGACCGAAGATCCCATTTCCCGAATTCGAAAGTGAGCACTATAGTGTGTTACGTATACCCCCTTAGTATAAATTATATTTTCGTATTAAGCTAAAATTCCAATTTCTACTTATTACTTACCTGGCCGGCCTTGTTTGTCAACCCCATCTAAATAATATGGAAATCTTTCAAGTAACTCATAATCAATTGGGTCGTCCAGAATGTTATCTATATTTTTCTTAGCTCGCCATTCCAAAGACTGAAAATTAAAATTCAGGCTTAAATAGAACGAATGAAGTTTTCATGGCTTACAAAACAACTTACATTACGGTACATTGTCTCTGCTTTGTCCAGATCCAGTTCTCTTGCTGATGCATACAAAAAATAGAAAGATTTGTTTGAATATGACTGTAACCCTATTAAATGTAAACTTTTACCTCGAATCCATCGAATAAGACTATCATCTCGTCTTTTGAACGGATCGTCAGGCAAAACGTCAGAAATTCTTTGACGAAACTGAAATTGATTACAGGCCAAGACCCCAGATCAAAACGAATATAATATTATGGATGCTTCTAGAAACTTTGCTACTCCAATGGAAAAGATTCGAACCTCTCTGAGTGCACCAAGTTCCTTATCAGTAAATCCTCCCATGGTTGATTGGCGTCTGAAGCCGGAATAAGAAAGACTTTACTAGAGCTGGAGCTTTGCGTTTTTGCAGATTGACTTTGAACGCCAGTTGTTAATGGAAATACTCAATGAGTCTGTGAATGGCAGTATCTCGAATGGGCAAGTTTTGATTGTCGGAGTCTACAGCTAGTATTGCGCAACATGACGCGACTTCACCATGATATTTTTTAGGATTTACCACTATCATTGAAACTGAAAATTGATGAAGATGATTGCGGTTTAACGATTATTTTTACGATGCCTTACTTTCATTCACACACTCACACTCTAATGGAGTACACATAAACCAGCATATTCGTTGCTTTTGCTATATGAACTATCCGAACATTGTCTTAACACTGTTGCGGAACACATCAGGAAAGTTATGCTGCTATAAAGTTTCAATAAACTCATTGAATGCATGTACGAACACAAAATTGCATATTTTAGCAAACCTAAGGGTATTGGGAGCGTTTAATAATTCCTTGGTAGCCGCTAATATACCTCTCGCCTTTTGTGACCCTACCATTTCAGACGCTTTTCTAATGATTGAAATAGCGAAAGATATTGTTAGTACACAAACTGTGGATGCTTTGTAACGATACATGGTTGTTTTTTATTGACAGCTAATGTGTGGGAAAAATATTAAATATTTTTAACTACTCATTTGTACAAATGTTTTCAGTTTTTAGTGAGTTAAAAAGATGAATATTAAACGTGTATTTCATGATATTATCATATTCATTCAGTCGCATAAACTGCGCCTAGCGCAGAGGTCGCCAGTTTTAGAATGCCATTGAGATTGCTGCCGTTGATTTGAATTCACATTTTTGGGTGTTGTGGCATTTACCATTGCTTGGAAACCGAAAATACACAAGTCATTACAATATTTCTAGGTTGCAACAACGTTGCTGCATTGTACCCAGGTAACTGCGGGGCCTTTTGAGGGTGGAGCTTAATATAAGGAGATTCTTTGAATTAGATAGGGTTCTATAGTCTCCACCAATTTGAAAATTCCAACTTATAATAGTACATATATGCAGAGAAGTTGTAAGTGGTAACTTTGGTAACTTCTGATTTGAAGGCATGTGCATGTTCTTAACATTTTTTTTTGCTAAAGAATATACAGGTTCATAGCAATTCACCTTCAGATATAATTGAATTCACTTGTTCAATTAAAGAAGCCTTAAGGAAAGAAATTGTTGCGATTTTTTTTAATTAGCTTAAAATTCGTACATTGTTTACAAAACAATTTAACTTGTTCAATTAAAATTGAGATATCAATGAATTCAGTCATGGGAATTACTTCCGTACGTGTATTCTCGATTTTTGACATTAATGGTCAAGAAGATATGGTATAGGATTTGGGAATGAAGTCTAGCCTATCGCCTTTTCTGAAACCGCTGGGACTCACAATTTTTCCTTCCCCTGTGCAATTCGGACCAGGGAAAAACGTCAAGGATATATCCGATGGATTTGTTTCCAATCCGGTAATAGGCTTGTTGAAGTGCATTGTAATGCACTTGTCCTGGTCATAAGGACTCGTAACAGAATCTAGAGGGGTTGGATAATATATTATCACTGCTAATATTACATATTTGCCAAAAAAACACAGTAGTTTAAAATTTATATGAGATCAGCCCAACCCTAACTATATAGTCACGCTATATATAGTTAATGATTGTAAAAATAATTCTTACCCAATGGGCATGATGTGTAAAATATAGCTCGAAAGCTGGATCCATCCGTAGAAGTCGCAGAAAACGGAGCACATTTAACCGTTCCTGGATTCCACATCACAATTATTGTGAAAATTATTGCAGGAAGTCCGAAAACAAGGGTCATGCTTTTTGTTAGTTGAAGCAACTTGTTCCTTGAAGATAAGACTAGTAAACAGTACAATATTTCTGAAAACTTATATAATCCTTATTTCCTAAACTTTGCAAACTGACTGTCTCTATTTGAAAAGCAGACAGTCTTTATAAATGGTTTTGTAGCATTGTCAATGACGACATTTCTGAGGACGTGGTGCCCGTCAAGGTGCCGTATTGAGATTCCTCGCTCGAAATTTTCTTCAGAAGATCATTATAGGGTCTTCATGGTTCCTTGACACTCCACTATTACCGGTTGAATCATCAACTGAGTTAAAGATGAAATGATTAATTGAGATATACCTTAGGATCGCGTTGTCTGCTACGTTCAAAAAATTAGATAGACATCCTTGAAAGCAACTTCGTAAGAAATAAAATTATTATGGAACTGGTACTTATGGACAATTCTACGTATTAAGATGCGTCATCAGCATGTGGAACTTTCTTGATAATAATTGACGTACTGCAATCTGAACTAAATTGCATGCCCAATAAGCAAACGTTGCTTTGAAGATTGAAAGAGCGCGAGATTTCATAAATAAGGCTTTACGAGTCACGATTCATCATTGAGTATTTATATTTCTTTAAAAACGAAGTAGATGATGCCAGGTCAGTTACTGGCTAAAGAGACGATCAGAAAGTGGCCACCATGATGGCTTGTGTTCAAACAGGTTTCCAAACCGGATCATTGTAAAGTGTAGGTGTGCACTCATGGCAGGGTTCAGCATATGAGTTGCCAAATGCATACCTGACAACGATATGAATTTGATACTTGGCCGGCTTCTTCGTACGGGTAGAGTTACTAAGAAACGGTTATTATAATCCAAACGTTAGCTCTTAATCTGATAGTATCTACTTAGGATGCAAACTAATCAGCTTAAATGCACAACTTATGTAAAATTTCACAGGCAGTTTATTTCCTTTCATATTTATGTCATTACGACTTCATAAAACATGTATTAACACTACATTAACTTTTAGTAGATGTAGGAAATTTCAACTGATAATCACTGGTGATGGGAAAAAGGACATTCTTGCGATTCCGCAGACACGAAATCAATTTTACAGGTGGGCGTAAGTTGATGTGGGGAATTTTAGACACTTTCTGCATTTTTATTATTATTTACTTGGTAAGTATTTATTTCTGATTCGTCACACACATACATAGGCACCTGAACCTATGTAGTTAGTTTAGTGTTGACGTAATAAGCGAGAAGATGGCATGTCCGAACAGAAATATATACATACAAGTAGTATACATTTATATTAAATAACAGTTCGCTTTGCATACTACATTCAGAAACTGCGTCAGACAAATATTCAAAAACCGAGGCAAATGTTTGGAAAATTCACATGGTCACATGCTTTAAAATTGTAATTATAAGCAATGATTGAGTTATTGAGCCTCGTGACTGCACCTCGTGTAACTATTCATATTTCCTTTACTCTCTATGAGCTAGTGTAAAAATCCTTCGGAAGGTTTTATCTTTGAATTAAGTAGCTGTGACGATTTGTATAAAACTAACTTCATTTCAGGTATACAGAAGACATTAGTTGAATGTTGGCAAAAAACGATGCCATAAATATTGTGTGATAGTAATTTATAAGCAATAGCTTTCATATTTACCACATCAAATGTCGATTATTTTCTCTTCCTTAGCCTCTTCCGATGTTGTTGCAAAGTTTTCCTATAAACCCAGAGAAGATATTTTATGTATATATACATCAATACCATTAATATTTCTACTAGAAAACATAAAAAATATGATCATAAATCCAATTAATCCTGGACTCACCTGCTTTTCCTCAAATAAATTATCAGTTTCCAGCAACTGTGTAGAATCTGCTACTCCTCCCACAGAACCTATGGATGAGCTATCTCCTTCATTTTCTATCGTATTATTAGTATTCCACTCAGTTTCCTTCTTTTTCTCCTCGTCCGTTCGCGGCAAAGTTTCCACAGACTTTCCCTTGTTGTTGTCTTGATCTTTCTCATCCTCATCTCCCTCAGGCGCCAGTTTTTTGTATGCGGATGCCATTCGCGTAGCAATAAAACTTGGCTTGAACTTTCCACTTTTACTGCTTTCTCCTTTATTGCCTTTCTCCGTAGATGAGCTTGGTGTTTCCAACGGAGGGGTTGGAACAATATTTCCACTTGTTGAGCTGATCTCATCATCCATTTCTACCACCACTACTTCTGGAATAGTTAGCAACGTCGTTGCAACTGGTTTCATTTTGACCACCTGCTCGGGATCACCGACGCCTGCAACTAGATCATAACTTACATCTGCAAACCCAAATCCTGTGCTGGAGTCCACCACTTTCTCTCCTGTTGTCTTGACGGATGTGTCGGGCAAGGGTTCGTCATCGACTTGCTCAGCTCTCCGAATACTACTGCTTTTATTCAACTTGTTTTCCTCCTGTGTGTCACCATCTGTCCTTCCTATTGTCACCGATGATACCCGCTCATTGGAGAATCGCGCAAATCCAAACGACTGAAGACTGTTACTCAAGGTACTGCTTCGCCTTCCTCCTGATCCTGGGACAATTGGGATTCTCATACTACTCATCCTTGGAAAGCTGTTCCTTATCGAGGACATTGACAATGGAGGATATCTAATATTTTGAAAAGCCAACAAAACAAGTTAGGAATGAGTGTGTGTATTTTGATGGACAACGTGCGTGTCAAATTGGATGTGATGATTGGCGCGTGTAACCAAAAAGCTACATTTATATTGCTACTCTAATTCCCTTAATCGAGTTTTAGCACTAAAGATAATTACATCCCTCCACCATGGGGAAAACTTTTACGGCTATTTTTGTACCACAGACGTGAATCCGAACAAGATTGGTAATTGGATTAAGACATTAAACTACATTTTGCTGATCTTGTTTTTTCTTTTATCCGAAAAGAACGGGTATGAAACTTTTTATGAGAGCATTGCAGTCAGAAGATTACCCTGTCTTTTTGTTCCAGATAAAAATGAAGAGAGCAATCCCGGTGAGAATAGCAGCAAGAACCAAAATGACAATAAGAGTGATGAGACCTCCACCAAGGCCCGACCCATCTAATCGGTCACTGCTCCCAGTGTCACTGCTTCGACCGGATGGGAGCAGATCTCCCCATGACTCCGTCAGTGTCACTCCTATTATTTCTCTTTCTGTGCACAACCATATCCAAAAGATTAGAAGCATTAGAGAACCGATTAGTTCCGCAAAATTAAAACTTAGTGACTTCGTTACCCTCTCTGTTTAAAATCGATTGAACTCGTAATACCAGCTTTCCAATTTGTAAAAGTAGGTCATCTCTAGGATCAGTAGCTGTGAGAGAGAGCCGGCTCACGGGAGTAATTATGATGTGCGAGTATTTCGGCTTGTACCTGGATAGGTGAATACGCACTTTCCCCTCCAACTTGGTTGCAGCAAGCTCGCTTTTCAATTTGGAATGAAGTGGCACAAGTTTTAAATTGCCAGAATGTTGAAGTTTCAAATGAAAACCTAAATTTTTAGGGATTTAAATAGGCAACTGACACATTTCTTTGTTTATCATTTAATTACGACCGGTTACCACAAATAGGACAGCAAAACCCATGTGGCGTAAATGGGATTTGGACACTCTTCATCAAAATCCCCTGAGCAGTCCGCTAATGCACAGATCTGAAATGAAAGTCAGTGAGCAAATAAACTAACATAATTTTATCAAAAAACGAAGTAAAACATTGATATGTTCTGAAATACTTTTTGTTTCATTAGTTTGTCTCCGTAATTAGAGCAAATGCATCTATCGCTGTCGCTAATTTCATCATCTTTCCCATAATCAAAAAACGAAGTAGAACATTGATATGTTCTGAAATACTTTTTGTTTCATTAGTTTGTCTCCGTAATTAGAGCAAATGCATCTATCGCTGTCGCTAATTTCATCATCTTTCCCATCACAAGCTGCGTTCGAGCTTTCTCCATTCGACATGGAGAACACGGTCTCTGGTTTTTTCCAAAATTGTAGTTTTCCTAAAGGCGAGTTCATCATGATAGCAACCTCAGTATAAGTTTGCTTCTGCATAAAAATAAAATAAAACAGTATTGACAGATTTTGATTTTCATATGTACCCAAACATATAAGATCATTTTACATATGCCCACAAGATCACAAAAAGATTACATTTGTTTACACAGAAAACAGGGTACATCGACTGAAATGAATCCAAAATGTGCAAAAAAGACTCATGATGAGTGATAGCGCAGCGGATGTTTCTATGTAACTCCATGTAATACAATATTATGAACAGCCTACAGGCCTGCACCGTTGCTGATGGAAACAAGCATAAAAAGGGATTAGTTTACTAAAGCTTGTAAATAACGTAAAAACGGAGTTTGATATCCTAATGGAAATGAAGCCATGTGTATGCCGTTCATAGTCTAAGTTAATAAGATGAAAAATGCTAAAGAAAGTAGTTCATCTCAATGCAAAAAAAGTGTAGAGGAAGCCGAATAAAAGTGCTGTTCTTTTGAGTATTTTATACCTTCTTTCCAAGATAAAAGTTTGCGATGGTGACATTCGATGAGATTTTCAGATTGAATGAACTGTTGCCTGGAAACTGGACAGAGTCGAATTGACATGGAACGCGTTCTACGTGAGGAATCGCGTCAGATGAAGACGTAAGAATTCCGTCGGTTGTGTCAAGCAACAGGCTATTTCCATCTGATGTAGTTTTCACTTTACCCCGATGTGACCAATTGTCTGGACCAAACCAATCGGCACGCATGGTCCTTGCAAACTTCACTTCTGCAAAAGTTTAACATAAAAAGGTGATGATGCACCGTTATTGTGCGCTTAATAACTTCAGTTGCAGTTGGTTGCGTTCTATTGCGTCGAAAGACGGATATTTTGAAACCCCGTCTAGACTTTAGAGGAGACTATATACTGACTATTTAGAGGAGACTATTATTCATCGTGTTTTATGGACAACTATTTCAAATCAAATATCTTGAATGACTGATGATTTACGGTTTTGTCAACTCTATCGCAAATATGTTTTCAATAATGAAACTGTTCTGACTGATTGGCTGTCTTGAAGGCACTAGCCTTTCTTAAACCATATGTGAAGATAAAAACGGGATAGATTAGCCAATAGTGTGTAGCAAGTTTAGTTTACTGTTAAATGACAAGGCCCAGGACTTGGACACTCCCAGGAAGCCAAATAACATCCAAAATTAATTTGTTTTACCTCGTCCTCTGCATTCATCATTTTGTTGTTGTGGTTGCTCAGTAGGTGAAAAAGTTGTGGAACCCTCGCGGAATACAAAATGTCCATTGACCGGTAAAATAATCTGTTTTCCAATAAATTTGTTCGGCAGCGTGACAACAAACTCGTTCTCGTACCATGCCGGGAATTCATAAATATTTTTGCTGCAATTCTCGTGTCCCGCAATGCCTGGCCAGTTGGCAGTATTGTCAAAGTTGGTATTTAATCTCCATTCCTTCACCCCAGGACCAGGCCTATGAATACTTTCCTCGCTGAAACCCCCGGCAGCAGCAGCGTACACTAGACTTGAACTGAAATCCCTGCTTCCTCTCTGTTTTCCGGGCACACTCAGAATTTCCATCATTAGAATACATTTCCACACCGAAAACGACCAAATTTTCATTTTTGATAATGAGATGAAACACACTGTTCAGTTTGTGTTATCAAACTTAACTTTTTTCCTGAGAGAAAGGTAAAGAAAAAATTTTGTTATCTTTTCAAACTAATTTTTTTCTGCTTGACAGCCTAAAGCCATATTAAATCATCATTTTTCTCCATTTCAACAGACTGATATCACTTCAGTTTTTATTCCGAGCTTTATCCACACACTTAAATTACACACAAGCAACAGCGTTTCGAAAGGAAGAAAAAAACTTTTATTTGCTTTGGAATTAAAGAAAATAAAAGTTTCAAGCTCATAAGTATGTTTTTTTTACTTCGCTCCTTTATCTTTTCTTATTCTTTTCATGGGTTTCAGACTGCAAGCTTAATTTACACTCGTACATAAGATCCAACAAGATAATAAAATAAAAGGGGAAATGAAGAACATTTTTTTCGCTTTTATTCTCCAGAGAATGTGCTTCTCATACAAAAAAAATGGAGGAGCTTCCAGAATAAGAAAGTCAAGATGAAGGAGTAATACACTTTTTACGCTTTCGGTTTTTGTGTGTGTATGTGTGGATCCTGTAGTAATCCTGATGGAATTTTCTTGGATTTTTTTCTTTCTTTTAAGGAAAGGAAGTATGAAAGCGAAGAAAAAGTTCACTTTGTAGTTAGTTCTTTGTCTCCAGAGGCTACTCACTCGACGGTAGTAGACTTTTTGATGAACTGGTACGAAAAAAGGTTTGAATTGAATGAATGGGATTTTTAAAGGAAAAAATTTTGTAGGCGGATAAATAACAGCTCTAAAAAAATGCAACCCGAGAGCTTGCAGTTGAGGATTTTGTACAGAAATCTGAATATATGGTGAAGCAGAAGATTTTCCATGTAAATGTGTGAGTTATGGGGATATAGAAATACAATGCGAAAAAAATATGATAATTGATAATGCAACAGTGGTGATCCGTCATGTTCATGAGTGAGCAATGATTATACGGTTGGGTTACCCGAAGTTACGCTGTGGAGCAAGTGAGAAAGCATTATCCCTAGAGGTGTTTGCGTGGTTTGGTGGGCGTAAAATACTTGAAAAGCAAGATGTTCGCTGCAGTCAACATAGAAGAGAAGCTGCCTGGAATACTAGCTCGCAAACTGATGAAAGCAACGTATATGATTGATGAAAAGTGTAAAAGTCTAATTTTGCGGATAAATGTGCTACTTCACTGCAAACCTATGAATGTTAACAACTAAGTCATCGTTCATCAGATGACTGAATATTTATAGAATGATAGCAAGTTTTACATATTATCCTGAACACCACTGTCGGAATTGTATATGGTACATTTTAGTGCATTGTCTCTAAAGTTATGACGTTTAATTGAATGACTTGTTTATGTTATGGGGCACAGTGATCATTCCACCTTAGACACAACATTTTTTGTAGTTGGGCATTAAATACAAAGGAAATAATGATCATTACGGATGACGATTTTTAAGGTCCAGAAGACCGTAGTAGGATATGGGTTCAGTATCAGTCTTTACAAGCTTTCTACTTTCACCTTCGAAATGTCTTAATATGAAAGTATATGGCAAGCTTTATGCTTGTTATCTAAGAAGTCGAGTACCAGATTAGCGCTATCACTAAAATTGACTTCTAAAATATAACTATCTACAGCACAAGTGTTCCACTATTATTATTAAACAGTTAAGAGGCATTGTTTTCATAAGTGTCCGGTCCTTAAAAGACGCCAGCCGTGGGGGGCTTCAAAAAGAAATAAATTCAACACATCTTTGTTGTCTCAACAACCACTATTGAACTTGAACTCCAAAATGTGCCATTCGTGAACGCAAAGGAAGTTTTTTATATTATGCTAAAAACTGAAGTGCGGTAGTATAAAAGATGGTAGTAAATTGGTCTTACTTATACGTAATGATCGACTTCATAGAACTGCTCCTAATTGTACGCACAGAATATCCTGAGGGAAAATTCCCATTTCCGAGGGACAATTATGTGATGAACGACCGTCTGAGACCGCATTGCAGTGTTTTCTATGATAATCGTGTAAACTTGACCATGCACTTCCGGAGCCAGTTGTGCGGGAAGCTATTAACTTTTTTGGATGAAAGTTTATAGCAGATGGGACAACGCCTGGGAGTATCGACGTTTCGAGAAATCTAAAGTAGATTACTTCCTCTCAAGGTTATATACAGCATAGGAAATTTGGAAACTCGTGAAGTCTGAATTGATATATGCAATTGAATTGCTATATACGTTGTAAGGCCGACAACGCTTCAGTGTGATCCTTCTTGGAAATTCAAAATGTTCGATTTTTATTTCATTCATACTCAACAAGATAGTATACTGGTCGACAAGGTACGGGAGCATTATGACAGCAGGCCATACCATTTTCATTTTGTCTGTTGTATGTACTAAGTGAAGCATATTGGAGGCAAACTATGGAAAATGATTGATTTTAGAACAAGAATGAAATTTTCAGACCTGGCTAGTTGCACTGTTTTTGTAACCAATCCGGCATTCCTTCCTTTGAATATTTTTCAGCATCACTAACACTTTTTTGTTTCATGGTGGTAAGTGTTATCCCTGTGATGATAGTTCTTCATAAACATGTACATACGTCTACATTAAGATAGCCACCACCAAGATTCTAAATAATTGCTTTGCAGTTTTCTGATTAATGCTTGTAAACTAGGACTTAACTGGTAAATAGCATACGGGAGTTATTCTCGTACATAGTCATGCAGTTAACTTACTCACCCTCTACCCACAATATTATTGCCTGGGATATTATGTTTATGGCTACCATGCCTAAAGAATGATATGCTGGGGTTGGAAACGTTGGAAGGGCCTTGGTTCGTCAAGTCAAAAACCTCATAATATGCTCAAATTGTGCCTTGTAGCCTGAAGC
>VICI01003756.1:0-12434 GCA_019593645.1 Akabosia matsudoensis
AATGTAATTGATGACTTGACTAGCATACCTGCACACAGAGGCGTATCGTGCTTAGGTTTCACTTAAGTAACAACCACCGATTACGCATGTTCACAGCACAGTGCAATCTTTACGAAAAAATTGTTTGTGGCTTGCACATTTCGTTGACCTGTCATTAGCACGTTGTTAATAAAAATACACCATCGCATCACGATATGTTCATCATTCATTAACCAAAGCTGGGAAAGACTTAGCCCAAAATAACACGTAATTTTTGTTCAATTCGCAAACGCACTCGATGAAAATAGTTGTCAGCCTGGGATTTTGAGGGATTGTCAGTGTACGTGATGTCTTTCATGAGAATAACGTTATAATACGCCAACACCAATTGTCATCATTATATATGCCACAAAGTATGCATTCATTTTCACTTTCATTTTTTAATTGATTAAGAATCCTGTCTAATACAGCAAGGCCTTTCCATCTTATTTTTCTGTTCTTTGTCGCGTACTAATTTTATTTCGACAATTTACGATGATGTTTTTGAATGTTCCATACATGGATAGAGGTGCGTGTCTGCCTTTCTTATTCAATTATCCAAGAAGAATGCTATGTATTTTGAACAGGAAAACCTACCATTTAAATTTAGTACAAA
The DNA here is from genome assembly GCA_019593645.1 of Akabosia matsudoensis. NCBI lineage: Eukaryota > Metazoa > Arthropoda > Collembola > Entomobryomorpha > Paronellidae > Akabosia > Akabosia matsudoensis. The sequence goes on from VICI01003756.1 coordinate 635, forward strand.
AACTTATCAATACAAATAGGGCTAGTGATGTCTTCCTTTCTACTAGACATTTTAAACAAGGTGTAACGATTAAGTAAAACAATTGAGGCGGGTGTGTTTATCCTTCTCTAATCCTACAAATAATTTCTGCGGGAAAAAAATACCAGGGAGCTAATTAGTACTCATACAAGTCTACAATCTCAGAGCCCTAAATTCATCCTACAAGTCCCTGTAGCGAGATAACAATGCAAACAGGAAATTAGGCATTCATGAAAAATACGTCGCGTTTAGCAGCGCACCCAATTTAATTCTCTTTCGTAATTACTATCCTTTGTTCCGTTATAATAACGGGTGGTTCTTGCATTCTACGAAATACAGTCATGTTTTCTCAAGACACTGTATGCAGCCATCTCGTCCGACATCAGCAAATGAACATGATACACCAAAACAAACAACTCTGGCTAATCTAACGAGTGTTTAAAACATGATCTTCTTGTCTTAATTACAATGAAGTTCTACATTACTTCTGTTACCTCTTTCGAGCGGTAGCTGGTAGATTTCATGTGGTGTTGGTGCTACATGCGTTCAAGTCATTTCGGAGAGATACCCGCAAGTTGCAATGTATTCAACGAAGTAAGCATGCCATTGCCGACTCAAGCGCTCGGCACTTTAAACTTGTCATTGCAGCACGTTCTGGTACACCGTCGGTGAAAAATGTCTTAATGTATGTCTGTGTGTCACCTCTTCCTCAATTAAGCATTTCATGAATTTTTCATAAACCCCCAGTAAACACTTTTCTCCCGTTTGTTCGGGCAAACTTTGTATACAATTATTAAAATTCCAAACGGAAGGATGTAAATGTATCAGTCGAAACTATAATAACCTTCTTTATCTCCAAAAATAAACGCTTTTTGATCATGTCCGTCGATATCATTATGCTAAAGATAAACTCTACATCTTCTGTCATCCACAAGAATATAATATTATCACGTCTATGATATGCCCTAGAAAACGTGTTACATATTTTCATGGGCCCCATTAACTTGCTATTGATAGAAAAACGTGACGGAATTTCTTACCAGGAATAAAGCAGTTAGAGCTTCTAAGGTGTGGGGAGCCAGGTCGAAAGACGGTGGATGTGTAAAATGTTCTCCGATGTAGCGAAGTGTCCCTGCAGCTCGTAAGAAATTGTCGACTGCTGCGTCTGCCGTGTCTGAATTCACAGTTCGGTCTTGCCTTGCTCCGATTTGAGTGTGCAAAGCAGCAAGGTTAAATAGCACGCTGGCCTTTTCAAAGGCAACCGTTCGTTGTATACTTGGAACCCCAGTTAAAGCGTCATACCTGTAAAACGTGAGATAAAATGACCACTTTAATGTACAGTTTGAAACCTAAATTTTTTAAAGCCTTCGAAAGTTAATGAGTTTTAAGGTACAGCATTCCCTTGCTAGTAGTAGCCTAAATGACTAGCTTTAGCATTTCTCAAGGGGGGTTAGATAATTTTATCATTAAAGTACCGTAAAACCGCCAGTACAATCACAATACAATAAGTTAATTTTTCCAGTTACACTGTACAAGCATCAACTGCGTAACATCGATGTAAATGGCCGTGCTTAATGAAGATAAAGCTGTCAACAGCTTTGTATCAAAGAGAATGTAATTGCGCAAAATTAGTTTTTTCGTATTTCAATCGTCTACAATAAGCGAAATAAAAAACTGTTCGTTAATGAGTTTAATACGTCACACGCATGTGGGTGGCTCTCTCTCTCTCTCTCTCTCTCTCTCTCTCTCTCTCTAATAGTTCACGTCAGGAATTGATTATTAAATCAGTGGCGAAAATACAAAAGAACCGTGAAACTCAAAGCGTGTTTTTCTCTTTTGTTGGTTATGCCATTTTGAATTAAAATATTTATCATCATTATTTTGTCAACTTCAATAAATTCCTGTTATCTTTGTTCAATGAAATTTGAAATCTAAGGGGTTTGCACTTGTGCGAAAAAAATTCAATAGTGCACATTGCTTAAAAAAAGGGAAAGGAGTAAACCAAAGAATTTGACAAGTACATGCTTTTGAAACGTTTTGTTTACGGAGGAAGGATAGTGTTTGTTCTGCAAATATTGCGTAAAAAGCATGAAAAATGGATACTCAAGACGTCACAATAAAATGCCTTCAAACAATGTGGTCATACTCAATAAAGAGATAAGAATAAAAACATAAAACCTGCTAAAGAGCTATGGCCAAAGGCTGAAAATGGCACGTCTCATTAAAAAGATACAAATCTTATCTAAACATTAGCCACTTTTAGCATTCTTGTATCATGCTTGTTAACGTTTTGAGCGCACGCTTGCACCATTCTATAAGGAAAGTTTTAGTCGTTTGACAAACAAAAATGTCATTATCTCTAAAATGTAAAAGTAAAAAAACATGTTATAAACACTTACCATTCAAAGAACACCCCAATATTCCTATCGGTAGGGAAAAAGCGCCTTTCTACAAAGTAAAGGACACCTAGGTAGCGTAACAACAACTGCACTCCATTCTTTGTTCTCGATGGTCTTCTCATTGCCTTTGAAAGATAAAATCATCCTTAATTAACACATAAAAACGGCAATCGTGGAGAAAACCACGCGCGTACGCACAAATAGTATAGAGGACACCTCTTTGCTTGTTTGAATGTTTATATTTTTAGATTTACCTGGCGTAATTCCATGAAAGATAATATGGCATCATCAAAGTTGTTTCCATCTTCACTGTAGTGCTCCAGAATGAAATCCTGTCAACAGAGAACATAATAATTTCAGTCAATTTATTTATCTGATGGCCTATTACTCGTATATAGCAGTATAAAATCTTTTGAAACCATTAGCCCTTGCTTTTCACCACTCTGTTAATGTAACTGTACATGATGAAATGAGAATGAGAATAGTATATTATGTGAACATCTCAAACAGTATTTTCAGGAAATTACACATATTAAGCATATAATTTGTGAATTATCTCAAAACTGTGAAGATATTAATAACACAAACAGTAAACATCGTATATCTCAACAAAGTGCTAAACTATCTTGTGCAAAATATTTCACGCACGCAATCCTAAATCCAAAGATTTACGGTAGTATCACTTTTCCCGTTCAACTTCCTTTCTTGGTTCAGGCAGCTTTTTCCCCTTCGGTGACCATCATCGTTTTATTTTAGCAACCATTACATCTCATAATCGCGATTCTGGGTTCATTTTGTTACAGTGAGAACTCACACCTTCCTCTGATAACCGTTGAACGTCTCTACCTTCATTGAAAGCCATCGAATATATTTCATATGATATGATATCAATATTTCCGTGCAGTTAGGGTCACCAAACTAATTCATCGTTGAGCCAGATTATCTCTACCATTGTTTTATGAAATCATAACTAACTAACCAAAAGTGCGCAGAACTTATTATTGGCTTTTTATGCATCGCTAAATAGCTTGCCCCGCAAATGCATGCATTTGAACTGTACTCACTCATTCACAGTGATTGTGGCGGTCTGGGAAATGGTCCACAGAACAGATGAGTATCTCCTGAGATAGTATTCATTTAAGTTCGCTTTCAATCGTGTACAACTCAGTATTTGAATTGAGAACATAGAAAATGTAAGAGTAATTTGGTGTGTCGCTTCATATGTTGACATATATTACGAGCAACTTGAGTAGGTAAACAAAAAATATCGTCTGCTTTTCGCTGTTGCAGTGTATTGGTATGTAAATAGAATGCAATATTCCCATTAACGAATCATTAACTTTTACACCCTACATATCCAATTTGTTTGACAACCGAAAAACTAATTCAAGTACTATCCACTCGTCTTCTCGCAGCAATCTCCCTTCTAAGGAAACTCTTTTCGAAAGTCATTTTCACTTTGGATGTCATTTCATATTCAGTTTCTTTTCTGTTGTCTGTTTTCTACATTGTACGTTTGTCGTAAGTTAACAATAGACAGTCCACCTTGTGTTCATAAAATTGCCAAACTTCAAGGAAAACTGGGTGACAATGACAAAATCAAATGCATGCAGCACAGACGCTAGTTTTCAAAGAATTGTAGGCATTTCAAACTCTGCATGATGAGATTTCGTACGATTTTTGATGGTTTATACCTATTGTAACAACTATGTAGGATGTTCATTATCCAAGAGACCAAACCACCGAGCTTCTAAGATGAACATTCAACATTGTAAATATGTATATAAAAGAAAATAATCTTCAGCAGTATAGCGTATAATTTTTCGTGTTTTATGACGTAGAAAATAGATGCACTTCTTACAAATTCGGAGTTATTTTTGTAGATTCAAACAAAAGGAATTTGCATGGTTTCAGAAAGTGCGGCCGTGTAACAGTTTCCGAACCCTCCATAGCGCTAACCTAACTACTTCTCCTTTTCGGCCCGTTTAGCCCAAAACCACAAAAGGAAAATTCTCATCGTACAGATAAGCTCTTATCTATACCTTGATAGACTCGGTCGAAAAATTTTAAAACTGCACATATAATTGTTTAGGGTACCACACAGATTTTTCGAATTCCCATGTGCTTATTCTCTAGGTATAATTTGCCGACAACAAAAACAACTAGTGTCGTCGGCAATATGATAACATGAAAAGATGTCATTCTATAGGCATCTACAAAACCATCCACGTGAGTGAACTGTTCACGTTCGCAAAAAAGAGATGTGGTAACAACAGGGAAGTAGTTTACACAGCAAACTCGAATGCAATGTAGTAATCATTAAGTTGTTGAAACAAGTAAACAGCAGCTTTTTTGTTGACTAGCTGTGTATGAGTACTGTTACAAGCCCGGTAAATTACAGAAGCCCCAAAGTGAAGTCAGCAGTTTTGTAGTGTGCCTTATTCTTGTTACTAATTGCAGCGTTCCTAAAATTCCTTGCGAATTTCGCGATTATTGCAGACGTAGTGTTTTGCTGTAAAGGGATTAAGCATATTGGTCACCAAACTCAACTGAACAATCTGCTCAACAAAATGTTCTCAAGCTGCATGTGCGATATCGCTAAATATTGTACATAAAAGCCTGCGGTGAGTATTAAGAAAACGTTGAATTACACACGAAGCGATCATGTAACATCTTACGTGCGCGTCATTTTTATGGTAAAAATGAACGTGTCGAGATTTCAAAATATTGCTCCCTGTTAATCAACAGCTCGTAGTGCAAATAGTTTACACCCCTGCACATGCATATAAATCACTAGGCTTTTGTAGAACTTTTGCTTCAACTGCTATATTGCATCTCCTGGTTTTCATACAAAAAACCCTTCTGAGTAAAATTCTGAACTGTATCTTTACACTGCAAAAAACGAGGTGTGGATGATTATGTAAGTTTTTGTAGAGCAATAAACTACCATAGTTGTGAGCATGCTGCATTGGGAAAATAATTGATTTTTACTCGAAAACTACTCCTGGGAAGAATTAGCAGGGAAGGAGCAAAAATATAATTTTCAATAGCGCAGAAAAAAAGACGACGTATGTCTCATTGCTTCACTCACCCATCCCTTTCTAATTTCGACCATGTTCTTTTTGACAAAATTTGAACATTCTGATAATAAAATGCACTTCATGCTGCATAAATTGATGTTTGGCCTATATGATTACAACTTAGTTATGAATTTTCCTTGAATCCTATGGAATTTCGAGAGCTATATTTTAAAATAGCTAAATTGATAACGTATGGCTCAATCAATTTTATAAACCATAATTCAAGTCATTACAGTGCATAAAAATAACATCCAAATAATGCACTTGTTGACAAATGAAGCTCAAAATAATATGCATTTTCTTGGGCCTCTGTTGAAACATTGCTGCTCCAAATATTGATGGATGACCTGCTCTATATTTTAGAGCAGTGCGATTCGCTTCTACTGAATCCTACCGAAGATACTAATCTAAAGGTGCTTCATTGGAAAGAACCAAGATATTCTACGAAGACAAATGTCATATTATTTTTGCTGTTTAACCTTAATTGCAACTTTAACCTAGAATTGAGTGAAGCACATTACTTGTGTAAAAAATAGAACAAAAACAAATAACGCAACTTTTTAAACCATCATGTCCCAACCAAGTAATAATTCATCTTTGCTCTATCGCCTACATTCACAGGAAAACTGTCTTCTCATTGTTCCTCCTGAATACGAAACATATTTCGTTCCGTGATGTACAAGAAGTATTAGCAACAATGGCGGGTTTGGTCGGTTTTATTCTTGGATTATGGGCGGGTGAAAGATGATTAGTTCACGTCCCACGGGTAAGGCAACGATAATGCCGTTAGTTCCTTCAAATCGTATATTTAACAGGTGGTAAATTTTTTTGATTAATCACCTTGAAATGCTAGGAGGACCAGCAAACTTCTTTTCTTTGACTCACCAAAGTGTATTCATAATGAGAGTAATTTTACACTGTCATTGGATAAATGTGATACAATCACGGATGTACCTACGTAATGTAATATTTGTCATTGACTGATTTTATCATACCAAAGTTTGTAGCTTGTTTAATACTTTTTAAGTTTGCAATTACGTTTCAAACTAACCTGCATTCAAAAGGTAGTCTTATATGTCGGTATGTGCTACCATGCGAAAATACTACGAGTAATAGTGCTCGTTGCGATTGCTCGTTAATCTGGTGAGCTCAAATACGTTTAAGAGACAGTATTACACTCTTAGGTATTTTTTAAGAGGAGGAAAAAGAGTAATTTTTACCAAAGGTTGAACCTTTCGTGTGAAATGTAATTTGAATTCTTGATACATTTTCACTGTCGTTGAAAACACAACACCCTCTCAGTACCAATTTGATTTTCAAGTGCTAAAGCAGTAAGTAGCATGAGTCATTTCACACTTGACGAAAATTAGTTAGCTTGGCTAATCAGTTTCTTCATCTTGCAACTAGTTTGAGTTTGACATTTACTCTAATATAATCTACTCACAAATATACGAGCTAATCAATTCCATACGAAAAACTTCCATTAAGTTCACGTATGAAACGTAGTAATGGAGGTTATCTTTAAAGCTCTGGTTTGAAAATAACATTACTCACCTTAAATGGTTCTCGGAAGTCAATATCTCTGGTTTCCTTCAGCCCCAATGGGATCATAGGTAGACTGGTGTCATGTCTGAAAACAAAACAAAACATTGTTATTAGTGTCCCTGAAGACCCATTTTCTTTTTCGAACATGGATGTCCAAATAAATTTACTTGCTAAGTATGCTTGCACTACGCTGCCAGTGCCCAGCATACAAAGGATTCTTCCAAACACACGAAATACCCCAATCTCCAGTGTTTTTATAGCCATGATTCGTTTTTTGGCGTAATTTCAATGATCCTAAATTCACCATGATTTTTTGTAGCTGCTACGATTGGAATGCATTTCAACTGTGCACCACTTTTATCCAGAGACAAAATGAAACTGTCGATAAATAGAAGTTTTTAGACATCCAGTGATTTATGACGGGAACTGCTTAGGTGCACACATACATACCTATGCATGTATGTGTCTACATGAACAACTCAACGCATGCGATCAAGAAGCGGGCTCAGACCTATACTTAAGTTAATTATTAAAAATACCAAATTATAATTAGCATTGTTGTTACTTAAGTAAATAACTATTGAACGGAAGTTCTCAAGTATGTATCAACGTACTGATGATTGATTCATTCAAAGAGGAAGTGCTACAAACTAACTATCCATGAATCAGGAGTAAACAATGAGATTCAAGGCCGAGCCACTCTTTTCTTTATGGAATACAATTTATAAGGGGTTGGTTTTAGATTTTTGTCTGACACTTCTGTGAGAGAACTGTGCGTTATCACTCATTCTGTTTCTAGTTGAGATAAGAAAGAGTGAATCTTCATTTCCAAGAATGGTCATCTATGCCACAAAGGAATATGTACCTAAAAATGGAAGTGAGATACCACATCTTGTTCTTCGCCCAGTATATCGCAAAATGATCCCATCCAAGAGCCTCTCATATTTACCATTTACACTACTGCCACACAAATTCATATTGTACGCGTGCTTTATTTATTGTTATTATTTCCAAGCAAATGAGTATTACGCAAAAGTATATTGTTATTGTTAATGTTATTGTTGTGAATGTCCTATTAGTATTTTCATGAGCAAGACTGCCGTTTTAGGTTGTGTTTAGATTTTGCAAATAAAACTTCGTGTAGCATAAAGAAACTGGCGAGTTAAACAAGGTATTATGTTACATAAAGCACTGATCAAGAGTCACATGAGTGCTCAACTGTGTAAGGAACAGCTTCACAGTTTTGCACAATGGGCCATCAGACGACGGAATGATGAAAAATTGGTACTGGAAACGTTATTTTTCACAGAGAATATTCCTTTATTCACGTCATTTTATTGGAACCTACGTCTAAACTAATACTTCAAAGACAATCATTTCGAAGCGGCACACCAACCCATAAGATTTGTACTTCAAACAACCTTCAACTTAATTGTTCGTATGTGCATACCTCTTCCATACTGTTTTACGGACAAGCTGATGCTTACAAGAACTTACTAAATAGCTTGTCAGAAAGATAAGATAGTCCCAGTTTTTATTGCCTACAATTTCCATCCGGTCCTAGTTAAACGATAACGTGAATGCAATAATCGTAATCTGCGTACTGAACTGAAGCAAATCTTCTCCAAATTGGCAATGTTTTCATGTTTAAAGCCTCTCTCACGAAGTTCAAGTTCAAGAAGCGTGCGTACTTTTGTGAACATTAAAGGCAATACAATATGATAAGAGTTTTGCCTTTGGTCATTCATAAAATGCTTTCCTTGTTTACTACTTTTGCGTGTAAACAAAAAGAACAAAGTTACGTTTCTCCCCTGATTTCTTGCACACAATTCCGGCTGGTATTATGGCTAAAATGCCTAAATTCCTTGATTATTTGTTAATCCTAAGCTGTCTGAATGAATACATACGAGGGTCACCTTTCTTCTTCAATTATAGTGGCCTGCGTCTAAAAAATGATCTTGACAAATGTTTATCGAGCAAGCACAATCCATTGGTGAATACTTCCGTGCATGTCAAACTTTAATCATAAATAGCTGAACTTTTTTCTAAGAGAGACTTATAGTTTGTTGCTTATTTACTTAAGGTATATCAGTCAGGTTCCGTGTGAATGTAGCGAAAGAGAAAACAAAACTTTCAGTCTTTTGTAGGTATTTACTGCATTGAGGTAAACTCATCTGACTCATCTGCCATATAAAATTGTATTTGTGTTGGTAGACTCTACTAGACCTTAGATTTTACAGGTAATGAAGCCGTCAATTCGCAAGCGATCTCTGCCCTATATTTCTCGATGGGTGATAAAACTGACTTCTAATATCAATATGACACTGCACACAATATTGCACCTATTTCGACTGAATTAAAGTACAGATAAGACTATGACTTCGGCGTTCCCTAATGAGTTTGATTTGACACAAAACTGACAAGATGATTTTCTGTTCATGCACAATATTGGTTCTTCCAAGTTAGAAATTATAGTTGATATCTTGGTCGGAGATCATGTTTCTGTGCTAGCACAGAATAACCAAAAGTAATACATGGAAAAATAGCAGGCAAAGATTTCAAGGCTATTGGACGAGTAGACTTAAATTCAAGTACAGTACCCAAATATGGACCGTCCATAAGACCTCCTTTAGTCCAACTTAGTCCTTTGTAAAAATATTTGTACGGGCTTTGAAAGTGTATCAACTCAGCGTATCAATCAACAATTTGAATTTCACCGTTACCTAATTTGTTATGAAGATAGTCAACACAATGCCTCTTCAATCAAACCAAATAGTGTGTCATGAACAAGCATACTTTGTCTAAGCTGTACACAATGTCTCGAATTTAAACCAGGTATGTATCATGTGTCTATCTTGAATTTAGTTCACCCTTGAAGATGTAATGTTAGTCTAAGAGTTCGCCTAACAATACAATCACAATTGCAGTCGACGCTAAATGAAAAGAAGCCATTCATCCTATAAGTAGTGCCAGTGTAAATAAAAATAAAAATAACATAGTGGCCAGTTTTGCTAATATTTGATTGTTGTACATCCGATGTATCTCAGAAGAATCCTTTCGATGAAAACTTCTATTACACAACTCAAGTGCTTTCGCATAATACGATAGATTAAAATCTTACCCTTGTCCTTGATATGCTTCCAAACAGCCATTTATTTCTGCTAATTGTTCGCGGAGTAGCTGTAAATGGGAGTTGACAAAACTCAGTTCAAGAGTGGCCGTCTCCTTCACAGTCCTGTTTGTCGTGGCCCTGAAACGGTAAAACACATAAACAAAATGTTAGCATAAGTGACATAAATTTTGAACTTTTATAAATTTACTACTGCGGCTTTTATACAGAAGAAACGTGTTTATTAGTAACATTTAAACCCCCATAAATTTCCCATTTCCTGATAGACGACATGCAATTTTCAGTGTAGACTATGCGTGTCTTTCATATCCCTATAATTATTCCTGTGAAGCAATGTTTTGCGAAACCTGCACTGCAACAATGACGCTACCTATAGATGACCATGACACTATGTGATATTATGTACATCCTGAATTTGCTACGCACCCATAATGTTGGACAAAGTAGTGACAATGATTTCAAGAAGCCTTTGTTATCAACCTTGTATATTTCGTTTTACTTCCTTCCATTCACCTTATTTTCACAAAATGACGGGTATCCGTTACCTTCTGCTGAAAAATAAGCAGGGTAACTTCCGCCACATTAATAATTATGCACTTGGCCAACAGAACACGTCACAGGCAAAAACCTGCAGAAGACCCGTTGCGTAGGATTTAGTTTTACGGCTTTTTGCCCATTGTCTACAATTACTTGATGACCCGAGTGACCATTCGTCCTCTTCCGTACGTTGATGCTGAGAGTTTATATAATTTTTAAATGAATCATGCTTTACTATGAAGCTAAATTGTGCCATCCCTTTCTCCCACGCCTTATTATTACAAATCGTTAAACCGTTGAAAGTGGAGAAGGGCGAGTTGGAGGTAGACATGTGCATCAGCCTATTACATGTTTCTTTCACAATACAATAATGAATAATAATTTTCCTTTAACTAGATTAGGTTACGGAGCTTTCGATCGGAGCACATTATGTTTACCCATCTCCTTACGCAAAGATAATAGTTTACTTTCGAAAATAACATTAATAAAAGCGTCAGTGGGGAAAAACAAATGATGTGTTACTTATTACAACGTAGGAACATGTGATGGGTTCCAGATGAATTTGCATACAAACCACAAAGTTTTTCTCCCTGCCATCACCGACAAGTACAACTGCCGAATATGATTATGTAAATATGTCATACATATTTTATTACTTTTACGAAGAGACTGAATGATATGAAGATTACTCGAATGTTATGTTACATATACGGTTCTACTAATGCATAGATTGGCTGTGTTTTGATAGGAAAGTTATTACATAGAAAGCTGTAGGTTCAGCGTGACATTCTTACGAGGTTGTTGGCGAACCTAAAAAATATATCGACTTACTTCAATAAATTTTCGGCCCCTGCTCGTAGTCTCATTTCCCGATGAATCTCCCGGTTGAGCTGGGATCGTCTCGTCTGCAGACTTCCTCTGCATGTTGCTCTGCACGGGTCATTTCCCTGCAAAAAAAAAGAATAAAGACAACAATTAATCTCCGGACACTCAAGCAAAGCTTGAAAGAAGTACATATAAACAGTGCAAAGCCCTAGTCTAGATCATCTTTCACGAGAAAGCCACTCGGCTCAGATTACATTTTGCTTAAG
>VICI01003757.1:0-12432 GCA_019593645.1 Akabosia matsudoensis
AGTGTCGACAACGTCTAATAAGTGATTGAGCATCATAGTGGCCTCGTCAATAATGAAAAGTGAACACTTACGCATCGTTTTCGCCTCAGGTGTCAACTTTATCCTCGAATCAGAGGTTTCGTTTACGGGGATCGAAACCTGACACAATGAGTAACCTGTTCGCCCTCTACGTAATAAATTTGCTTGTTTGACTCCAAAATGTTTTTTGTGAAAAATGACTCCTTTAACTCCAGGTTTACTGTGTACTTAAGCCGTGACCGGTTTCGTATTTTTATTTAACTTCATTAGTCATTTAATTTTTTGTTTAACATGTAAATTTTGAGACAAAAAGCATTGTTTATGTAACATGTAAACTGTTTACTGATAAATATATTTACAATGATGTGTTATTTTGTCGCGTTACCTAATCAAAACTATGGCACATAATAATTTAGTTTCTGCATTAACTTGTCTCTGGTAAAAATTGTTATCCCAGGACGGGAAAAGCCAAAGTGTAAAGTGCGTGGTTACATACTTTTGTTCAATAATATTAAAATTAACCCTTTTGTACGCTCTAAAATTACTTACTGAATTATTTATCGTGATACTTAATTACATTGTTACATAAAACTCGGTAAAAAATTGTTTGGTCTTTACAAGCGCCAGTTAGGAATAAAATGAAATGGCAAAAAAATATATTCACAATGACAAGTAAACATAAAATAATCTCAGCGGGTGGGATCGACAGATAGTTGGGGTAAATGGAGATCAAGGAAGGGCATAATCAAAACTTACAAGCTTTGTTTATACTGAGAGAAATCGGATCTGGTATTGAAAACGCAATAATTAGTCTCAGTCTTTCAATTGCTGATTTAGTTTCATTTGTTGCATTTTTTTTCCAGCTCGTTTATGAAGGTAGACTTCACTATCCACTGAAAGTTATTTACATTTTTGTAGAATGGTAGCACTACGAAGGCATTAAACTTGAATGGGAACTGCTCCCTTAAGGAACTGTATTGTTGGCAAGAGCAGGATTATGTATCAAGAAGAACTCGTTGAGAAGTAATGACTTTGGTTGGAGTAACACCTGCCTGTCTATCAAGTCCAATTTCATTGCGGCATCGTGGATCATCATGGATTCTTTGAGTTTGTCCACAAATTTGGCTGGTTTAATGTTCAATTCATTAGTGCAATGAAAGTAAATAACTTCCGTAGGTTTTTTGGATTTTGGACTAAACCAGCTTCACGAAGCGTATCTTCCCACAAGTCGTCTCTCTCCAGTAACCCTAATGTAAATGCAGCTGCTTTGAATGTTTGGTTTAAAACTCCATTTACAGTTCTAAGAGATTCAAACGAATTGGCTCCACGAATGTGGAGAAGTAGAGGACGCAAATAGTATCGCTCGGTATCAACAGGGCTAACTGCATACATTCTCGCCCAAACATTCCCAGAGAATATTACTCTCGGTTGCGAACGATTTTTAACGAATCCATAAAGCTCAGGTATTTCGTGTTACAAATACTATTGAACAGCCAGTTCTTCGTGAGGGAGCAATGCGTCTGGAACTTAACCGAACAATGATTTTAAATAATAAAAGAGTGTCGGGAACATCTGATTAAATTGTGAAGTAACTACCGGTGTGAAGTTATTAAAATACGAATGTCATTTTCTTTCCTAGAGAGTTTTCCTCAGTGGGAAATTCCCTTGTCCGGCAACAACTGGGATGCTGATGTTTGCGGACGGTTCCCCTTGTGTCACTGATTCTACCATCGTGAGTAATCAACTTTTAATTAATTTATTTTCGGATGCTTATTGATGTGAAATGAGAATTCTACTGCAGATTGAAATTTTTGAATTATATATAGCAGGAATACGTCCATATCCGCCCACGGTTGGCTAGTCTATGATATTTAGATCATGAAAGTTTTTTACTGCGTATCTTGAAGATCGTCTTTTAGCGAATCTTGTAAATCGTTTTTCAGCGAATCATGCAAATCGTGCAGATAGTGTTTCAGCGAATCTTGCAAATCGTGCAGATAGTGTTTTAGCGAATCTTGCAAATCGTGCAGATGGTGTATTAGCGAACTTTGCAAATCTTACAGATAGTGTTTTAGCGAATCTTGCAGATCGTGTTTTAGCGGTTTGATCTTTCTTTGATGGTGATCGCGTCTTGTTTTCGGTTTCTGTTTTCTCACTTCTATCCTTCCCAGTAGTCACATCCTCGCCCTCGCATCCAAGGTCAGAATCTTACTAAACAATATCAGTCAGTGACAGAATATGTGGATGGTCTACGCTTCCCGGCTTGTAGTACTTCCTCTACCTCAACAGCGGGAAGACGGAGCTCATCCGCATGTATTTTAAGCAAGGAAAGAGTTACAATTTTCTGGACTCCCTCATCATGCATTGGTTCATAGACCGTCTTCGGTTCTGGTTCGGTTGAGATTGGGCTCCCTAATCCACTGTTGAGACGAGAAACGTCGAACATTCCGATGCCTTCTTCCATCGAACGAATTCCACATCTCGATATACAGCGTTCAGGTTAGGATAAGAATATAACGCTGTCTGGCTGGATATTTGCAGGAAGTCTTCGTCGGACAGTGTTGTCAATTCTTTTAAAATAGTCATCTCACAACACTTTCCCTATTTTGGTTCCCGCGTACATTTTCAAAGATAGCCTTCTCAGAATAGCTTTGTCGATCTTCCAGGGTAGGTTAGTCTCCTGCACGAAGGGCAAGTAAATCCTCACATTCGTCAAAATACACAACAATGGGCCTGTGTTCGCGTGCTACTTTTAACACGAGCCTCATCTTTTTCTCAGAGTCGCCAACTTTTGCACATACCCGAGGCCTACAGCATCGTCCCATGTAAAATTTATGAACGTACTCCTCTCCAAAAGCTTTTTGTTCGATGGCCTTTTTCATGTACCGTAGATTTTTCATCCTTCGTCATCTCCTCTGAAGCAGTAGCAGGTCCGGGTTCATTAGCAGCGAAAGCTTCTGAAGCCGAAGCTTCTCCAGAATCACTTTCGCCAAACAACTCGCTCATAATTTCCAACACGGTCCAAGGCTTCGATAAACCCTAAATGTTATGTAACCCTGGGTGAAATTGTTATGTACAAAACTTAAAAATTTGCAATAACCTGCCGAATTTATCGCTTCAGAATTTCGCGCCAAAAGAATGCACCCAACAAATCACCCTTTTTACACAAAACTAACATGCTGGATCATGTCTTTCTTGTCACAGTTGGATCAATAAGTAAGATTTGAAATTTGAATTGTAAAAAATTGAAGGAGGAGACTGGCAGATGGCAAAATCCCCATCAAGTGCAGATGGTGTACCAAGATGGTTTAAGCGTTTGTTCATATCGTCAATGTAATCAGCACCACTGAAAGTGTTTTTACTAATACAATGGGTGGTAAGATTGGGCGGCTGAGGAATTAGGGATGGGGTCGCAAGAGCTTGAGCTGCATATAATGTCATGATGCCATGTAAGAAGTATATTTCTAGTAAAATTCGTCAGTTTAACGAATCTTATCTTAATTCCTGCATGTTGGCTTGTGATGTAAGCCTGCTTTCCCACATCAAAAGAAGTGCCTCAAACAAAAATTGGATTTGGGTGCTGTCACATCCGTTGTACTATAGTCAATTGGGGATTTATGCCGTCCAGTAAGATAAAGAGAAATATCACGTATCACATGAAACTGAACTGAACGGTAGATATGCACGAAGACACAACCCAAGCCCTGGAATAATTCGCTTTCCATTTCATAGATCATTTATCATTTTCATTCTCTTGGATAGGAAGCAGCGTTATCTGTTATTGGGTAGTGCGAAGATCTTATTCGATTTGCAAAAATTTAGCAATTTGAAAAAAGTATTTAGAAATTTAAATCGATAAAATTTTAACCAATTTTAAATTTAATTTATAAAAAAACCGCAAGTGACGGCTCAGGCAAGGGTTTAGCAGACCAAATCGAAAAGTTCGTGGACAAGGATATTTCTCATGAGCAGTTACCAACTCGCTTCACTGGGGGATCTTTTAATGGTCAATATATTAACCTTGGAGTTAGACCACAACTAACAAATTCAATGATTTCAAGACTACTAGGGAATGCTCCTGCTGTATTAACTGCCGCTGAATTAATTTCATCAGATACAGTACAGCAACCACAAAATAAGCCCGGGCCTAGCATTATTGAAACTGACAACGCCCAACAAGATGGGGGTCGGGTCGGAAGAGGGTGGACGTGGCAGGGGAGGGCTAATATCTTAATCTAAAACCGCCTTAGAAAAACCCAAGATACCAGAACGGGTATCCAAATGTCATGAGTACAACTGGAACGCAGCACATTTGATCGAGAATTCAGAAATAGATGCAAAGGAAGCTAAGTCAGGGAAAATAGTAAGGGACGTGGAGGTAATCCTCCGGGAAACACAGAAAGACCTCTACGGAAAATCGTATCAAGCCTTACTAAAATAGTAATTACAGACTGAAAAAGATTTGAGGTCACCATTGGCGTTTTCAGAAATACACTTCACGGGACGGGCTGACCACAGCTTTACTGCCCACTTTTCTTCTCTAATGATGGCTCAAGATGACAAAGCGAGCAAAATCAACAATGCTGAATATTCCATGCCATCCACAGGTGTCCTAGATCCCTACACGAAGATGCAGGAGTGTTCAAAGACCTGATGCGCTTAGTTGGAAAATAGAGAATTCCATAACTTCCGGAATAAAGGATATGAGGAAAAAGGCTTCAGATTTAGAGGAGAACACTAAGACTAACAATACTAATCTTTTCAATTTTAATCGAGCCAAACCTGAACTCTTCACGAAGGGCACCTACCAGGGAAAACCCATCCTCGCAACGAGAGAGCCTACGTTCATCGACAAGAACACGATCCCAACCCTTATTATGAAGCTTCTATTACATCCACGGCCAAAAATTTAGCTGGTTTCAACAACACGTTTGCTGGCAGTTTACATAACAGGTTCAAAAAGAATAACGCTCCTGTCATCCTTGGCAAAGGAGTCAATTTCAAGAGATCGTGTTTTGTCTAGAGACAATTAACATGTACCAAACGAGTTCCATGAATACGCGACTTTGGCCAAAGGAGCAGGCTATCTGTCTTCTGAAATTTCCAAGAGTGAATTGGACGAAAGGTATTAATCGTTCACTCAGGAGCTTCGAGAAGTCGACAATACTTATCCCAATTTCCCAGAGAAATTATTAATGAAAGATATCATAATGAATGAATGCAAGAAGGAAAAGTTCGGCGACGTAGCCCATCTGTACGCCGGGTATATGCTACTTACAAGCAATGACCTCCCTTTAGAGAATCAGCCAAAAATCTCGCAGAAGCTGCATTGAAAAAACACTACAAAGGAGAAAAATACCGATGCCATCGAACTGAACTTCCGGGATCCCGTTTCCAAAGTCGTGGACAGAAAACATGGAAAAAATGGACAGACAGGACGCGTAACATTTGATTAATTTGCAGCACATTTCATGATTCAGTTATGGCCCAAGTTTGTTTGTTTGTGGCGATGTTTTTGTATTTCCTGTAAGAACTGTACTACATGGATAAGGTACATAAATAACTATTTTATTAAATAAAATAAAAGTCCAATTTGAAACTGAAGTACAGCATTTATTTCATTACTGTTGCATTTGGCATTTTGCTGACATTTCATACAGAGTTTTTAAACATTTTTATGGAACAGAAATTTCATGACGCCCTAATGCGAAAATTTCCTCAGGAAATTACCTATTTCAGGTGCATGGCAAATACTAGCATGCTAGGAACAGAATATTTTCCTGAAATAAGGAAAACTTTCATTTTTTATCTTTCTGTCAATTTCCAACCCACGGATTGCTTAGGAATGTTTTTAGTATGAAATATTTCTCAGGAAATTTACTTATTGCTACCGGGTGCAGGAAATTTTTCTAGAATTGCTCCCGGTAGCGTGCCACTCTGTTTGCAGATCGCTTTTAAGTAAATCTTGCAAATCGTGTTTTAGCGAATGTTGCAGATCGTGGTTTAGCGAATCTTGCAGATCGTGTTTTAGCGAACCTTGCAGATCGTGTTTTAGCGAATCTTGTGGGTTGTATTTCCGCGAATCTTGTAGAAGCGACTTTCGCTACTTTTGAGGACCGTGAGCGTTTTATTACAAAGCTGAGTTTTCTCAGCAAGTATTGACATCGATTAGTCTGTCTGTGGGTGCTCTACAGGCCACATACTTTGACAGATTTAGACCTTACTTGGCAGAGTGACACTATGGGCCACAGGCCACTAAGTGCTCAACCCGATCAGCGTGGGTCATTGGTCTACTAGGGTCAGAGGTGCAAAACTTTAGATTTGCCTCAAACTTGGTACAGTGCTGCGTTAGGCCACTTGAAACAACCCTACCAATTTTCAGTCCAATCGGTGAACTCTTAGGGTAAGGGAAATGGTCCACTAGGGTCAGATGGGGCAAATTTTAGATATCGGCGATTTGCACCCGACTTGGTACAGGAAAACCTTGGGCCACTTGAAACAACCCTACCGATTTTCAGTCCAATCGGTCAACCCTAGGGGTCATGGAAGGGGTCCACAAGGGTCGGATGGGGCAAATATTAGATATTGGCCTATTCGCACCCAACTTGGTACAGGGATGCCTTGGGTCACTTGGAACAACCTTACCAATTTTCAGTCCAATCGGTCAACCCTAGAGGCACGGGAATAGGTCGACTAGGGTCAGATCGAACAAATTTTAGATTTTTGGTGATTTGCACCCAATTTGGTACAGTGATACATCGGGTCACTTGAAACAACCCTACCGATTTGCCTCAAACTTTGTACTGTGATCCCGTAGGTCGCTTAAAGCAACCATCAGCATTATCGGTCTACTCTAGAGTTCACAGATGGCTTCTCCTAGGGCCAAATGTTAGATTTTGGCCGGTTTGCATCAAATAAGGCTTTTTAGTTAGCTTTCTTGCTAAATTATTATCCTTAGCTTTCTTGCTAAGTTATTTTCCTTAGCTTTTTCGTTAGCTTTTCAGCTATGCTTTTTGAATAGCTTTTTAGCAATGCTTTTTAGCTTAGCTTTATAGCTAAAACATTTTTTAGCTTTTTAACTAAGTTGTTTTCCTTGGATTTTTAGCTAAGCCTTTTCTTTTGCTTTCAGCTTCGTCATTATAAGCTTGACAGCTTTTATATGTATTAATAAAACTTACCCCTTTCACCAGAACGTCCCCATGAATTTGCTCCACAGGTGCCATTGTCTCCAGTTGGTTCATTCCTCCATGTCATGAAATAATTTTTTCCCTCTCTTCCATGTAACTTGTGTGCAGGGAAACGTTCTCGTTTATACGTAAGCACAAGCACATGGATTCCTGCCAGCTCATGTTTCGTCATGGACTTGAGCAGCTCGCTCAAGCCAGTGCATGGAAAAGCATTGTATGTATAAAATGTAGAGTTTTTTTTCGTATGCGAAAAAATTATTTCCGTCATAAATTAAGTTAAGTTTTTTAAATATGACTACCATAGGAGCCAGGTCTAGGGGCTGCAAGACCTGGCTATGCTTTAATTCTTACAAAGCGAGTTTTGTATGAAAGTCTTTACGGACACATCGTTTTGCGAATACAAAACGCAAGCATTTTCACCATATTTAAAAATCCAAGACTATCAAAGGGCCTAAAATAATAAACTCCAGACTTTATTCACTACTTGGTACGTTAAGTTATACACTGTGAATGGATTTAGCATAATAATTCTACTTATGTTTATTACTCGCTGAATTTTTAGGCGCCAGACTTTGAGAATTTGCCTCGAGCATGGACCTGTGGCTGGTGACAAAAACAAGGCAAAAATCTGGATTATACTTTGAGGCGGTGAGGATGGCAAGGGCGGAATAGTGCTGAGGAGGTTCCTCAAGCTGACGATTTTTAGGCATGAGGTTTGGATTACTCCCAAGGTCATCATCCAGCCAGCTCAAGGATCACCACCTATCGAATTCTCTGGTAATATCTGCAATAACATACAGGGACACTTAAGTCGTTTTAGACCAGTAACTTCAGAAAAATGTTTCTAAACTCGTCTTCTTGTTTGCATGTATCCACAAGACTTTCTGTATACACCAGATGCTGAGGATGGTCCCGCTGACACGACTATTGAAAACGAAGACGGAAAGTCGCCAGCCGATGGACGCACAATTCAGGGCCATGAAACCGTGGTGCCTGTTGAAACCTGGAATTTTATCATGAATGGGCATCTCAAGTATCTGACAATGACACTAATTCTCGACTGCCCAACAGCAGCCAAAAGTATCAGCTTTCAACGGCCTTGGACTTCTACGCCATTCAGAACACTTTCCTAGCGATGTGACCAGTGATCCTTTTGACAATGGCCTGGAGCTTCGCGTTCATCGAAAGTTACTCGAAGGTTGCGCGCTAACATTTAAATTACATAATCATTATAATCAGTGTTGTATTTGATAACCATTTTCTTCTGTGTGTAGGAATTTCACCGGAAATGGATTCAATTCTAGAAAATGCCGACAAGCGATATTTTCCTGTTGGCGCCGTTGCGCGGCAGTAATGTTCAAAGCAGTATTACTGTGAATGTTTTTAGTCGCGTATTTTTTGTGATTCGAACTCTATACAATATAGCCGTGGCTGGCAAGGCCTCTTTGCCAATCTAACGCTGCTTGAAAACAACAATATATTATTCCAGGCGTACCATTTGTATGACCCGTTTTGTTCCGGCCTATTTTTCCAGCCTAAAAGATTATAAGTATTTTGTACCTGGAATTAATTAAACTTAATAATTGGTTCAATTAATTGACAGTTTCAAAGTTTAAAAATTTATTTTTTTCAAAAATTAGTTCTATATATTGTCTACCATTTCCACCCAATTTAAACTGTCAGAAAATTTCCCGACTAGTTTAAAAAATTAAAAAACTGTGATTTTTGGGGCTATGTGTTACATACAATTTTCAACATGGACACATACACTATGCCGCCTTAATGGTGAAAATGTTAGAGTGATCAGTTCCAATTTCTCGTCATGTAAACTTGTCGTTCATTTGCAAACAAACAACTAGGAATCAGTCAAGGCAGCTGAATCCACGGAAGAGAACTTGTGTGAACATTTACTTTAACAGTCAATAAATAAGATGTTACAGCCAGCGAAGAGTATGGAAGCGTTGACGGCGATGGATGAATTCGAAGAAATTATGAGCAAGCCAAAACACGAGCAAATTTCAATTCTAATATATATATCGAAATTTAATTAAAGAAATGTGCTCAGGCTAAAACTTGATTTACTTGTTCTATGTTAAGGATGAAGACACGCCAACTACTTCCAACTTGCAGCAAGGAGAGGCCGAATGAGTTTCCAGAACCTGGTGAGCTTGTATGTGGGAGAATCGCTCGCAGCGTGTTTTAGCCAGGTTTTATTATCCACCCGGAGTACTTTGACACTGGAGCTCAACCAACTTCCGAAATTGACGACACTGCACATAGCTTCGTCATGTTTTTGGAAAACCGCTTCCGCGACGCCCCTGTCACGTGGGAACAAGTTATCCCTTTTCAACAGCTCAACATCCAAATCCGCCTCTTTCCACACTTCAACAAGCTTGTAGGTAAAAGAACAGGATTACTCAGTAATGTCGATAGAGCAGCGTCAACATGCAGCCGGGATTGCCATCAGTCAAGGCAAAGCCATTCAGTCACAGAACAACAGCACCTGACGTGGCTGATGGTATGGACAGAGTTGTTTACCGTATTTTATGGAAATTTGAAACGCCAGTTTAGTATATTTTTTCTTCTGTGTAGTTTACTTTCGTGGAACGAAACGTTCTTGAAATACGTAAATTGGGGGTTTTTGTGCAGTAGTCGTAAGTAGTAACTTGGAGAGCGTCATTTGTCCGAAGCATACCCCTCCAGAGCTCGAAATTAATCGTCGTGTTGGATGCATGAATTTGAGCCTTGAATTTAAGGAAATTTGATAAAACTGTGCAAACCATGTTGTGTTTTACGAGCATTTTAGAAAACCAACATAACCAGCCCTTTACACACCGAACCCTTGTAGTGAAAGCGCCATGCACCTCGTACCATGTACGAAAATGCCCGTACCTCTCGTACCAAGTACAAAAATACCGACACCCCTTGTAACTAGTACAACAGTACCCCTAAGCCTCGAACTATGAACAAGACTACCCGTACCCCTTTTACAACTAACAACGTGACGAAAATATACCCAGGTTCTTGAAGCAAAATTGATATACCCAAGTATTACCATCGAAATATGCAATAATTTTTCCCCTATTTACAAAGCACTATCGTCAACTTTCGTCACCCCGTAACTCTTCAAGGTGACGAAATTAGACTCTAGTTTCTGAAGCAAAATTATGGTACTCAACGGGTACTATCGAAATATGCAACAAAAATTTCCCCCATTTACAAAGCATTATCGTCAACATACGACACCCCATAACTCGTGAACGTGACCACCTGACAACTTGAAACTTTGTCAGCTAGACCCTGGTCCAATGACTCTAATGTACGCAGAATATGCACCTTGGGCGCCTCGTAGTTTCGAAGTTATAAAGCTTACAGACAGACGGACAGACAGACAGAAGAGACGATCCTATGAAGCAACTTTCGCTACCTAATAAACATATGGGTATTCATAGATCTCAAACAGAAATGTAAGAAAATTGACTGTTCGAACTGTCTACAATCGTTTCATCCGAAGTGCATCGGTTACGAAGGTAAGGTCACTAGCGAACTCGATCTCGCTGAATTTGCACTTGGCTACAAGTGCTACTCTCGAGAATGGGGACTGTTTCCCTTTTATGGCCAGGCTCGAATTCTCTATCCTCTGGAAGCGAAGTCTAGAGGCACCATGACGAAATGACTACCAGACCAGTACACTGTGGAATACTTTGGAACAAGCTTGTGCTTCGATAATGTAGGTCGAGCGCTACCATTCAAACTGTCAACACCTGATATCCTCAGGACTCGCAAAGTTTACCATCATGTCACAAAAATTGTGAAGGCCCACGAAGAGGCCTTCTATTGCGACCTTTTCTGGGATGAGTATCGAAGAAAGCTGCTGCCTCAGGTTCGGCTTTTTCATTCGTCCTCCTCCCGCTTTTTCATTCATCCTCCTCCCGCTTTTTCATTCATCCTCCTCCCGCTTTTTCATTCATCCTCCTCCAACTTTTTCATTCATCCTCCTCCCGCTTTTTCATTCATCCTCCTCCCACTTTTTCATTCATCCTCCTCCCGCTTTTTCATTCATCCTCCTCCCTTTTTTCATTCATCCTCCTCCATTTTTTCATTCAACCTCCTCCCTTTTTTCATTCAACCTCCTCCCTTTTTTAATTCATCCTCCTCCCGCATCTTCATTCAACCTCCTCCCTTTTTTCATTTATCCTCCTCCCGCTTTTTCTTTCATCCTCCTGATTTCCATTCAATCTTCTCCAGTGTTCTCATAGATCCTCCTGATTTCCCATTTCTCCCCCCGTTTTCCTATCTCTCCTTCAGTGTCCTATTCTTCCACCGGCTATCTCCTTTCTTCACCCTTAATCCATATATTCCACCCGTTCCCCTTTGTCCACCCGTTGGTGCCTAAATAGACCATGAATTCGTTTTTCGCTGAAAAATATGCCAAGGCTCAGAGATAAAAGTTGCTCCTTTCCCTTTACGCCTTGGAACATTCTTCAGAGAAAAACATATTTAGAGTCTACTATCGTATTTGTGACGAAGCTAAACTTTCGCAGCAAGTAATGACATTGTAGAGTTTGTCTGTCTGTCCGTATGTGGGTGCTCTACACGCCATATACTTTCACCGATTTTGGCCTAACTTGGCAGAGTGACACTAAGGGCCACTGGCACGAACTCTATTGATTTTCAGCCCAATTGCTCAACCCGGTTGGCCTGGGTCACTGGTCAACTAGGGTCAGAAGGGCAAAATTTTAGATTTGCCCTAAACTTGTATAAAGGTGTATGATGGGTTATGCCTTATAATGAATGAAGATATAGGTAAGATTCGGTTCTAAATAGTAGAATCTAGTAGGCTTATTCTAGTATTGGTTTGTAGGCAGTTACCCTTCACGGGAAACTGGACGCTGAATCGCAAAGCGTCCAGTATAACATTCCTAGTAGGATCACAGCCAAGTCACAGGCGTTCCCCAAAGTCCGATGGCCACCACTGGAACCTATCAGGACTACGCGAAGATAGTGAATGTTGTTTTACATTGTTTGCTCGAGCCTTATATACTCGCAGGCTGAGTTGCAAGTTGATTCGGAGTCTCTCTCTATTGTTTACAAGCAATTATGCACTGAAGGTGCTCTTCTTCAAACTAGAACATTTAAATCAGTTTATTTAGGTTAAACCTACCTTAAGCTATTTCATGTTTTGGCTATTTACAATATTTACATTTCGCGACAATGAACATCCCTT